>JAULBY010045254.1:0-12718 GCA_032358315.1 Ophiocytium majus
GATCGCCCAGACCCTGACCGTGGTCTTGCCCTGCGCTTCAATCCGTGAGTCGGCCGTGTTGCCGTACTCCATGGTCAAGCCGGCCTTGGTCTGCACCTTGAAAGAGGCCACGCCGTTGCCGGCCGTGCCCGAGGCAACGATCTTGCTGAAGCTGTCGAGTTCGGTGCGGTATTCGCTGCCGGCCGCACCATACGTGCCGCTGACCAGGATCAGCCGCTGGCCGTCCATGCAGTAGCGGTCGTTCATGTCGAAGTTGACGCCGCCCCTGAAGTTGTCAATCGCCATGGTGCGCGGGCAGCGGCCAATGCTGCTGAGCCCGCCCAGGCTCCAGCCCATGCCCAGCAGGCCGTTGCCGCCCTGGCTGTTGTAGGCCAGCTCGAGTTTGGGCTCCATGCCGGCGACGCCGGGCGGAACCTGGATGGGAATGCGGTAGGTGGCGGCACCAGACTCGTTGACCGAGAACTGGCCGGGCGTGATGCCCGCAACCGTGGTCTGGGCCTGGGCCAGGCCAAGCCCGGCGCCCAGCAGCCACAAAGCCGCGCAGCGCAATACCTTGCTGTGTTGAGCGTACATTCCCATCCCTCGCTTCGATTCTTATTTCCAGCTTTTCAGCGGTTGGCTTTTGCCTGACGTCGACTGTAGCCGATCAAGGCTACGGCGTCACACTCGTCACTGAGGCTTTTTTGAGCCGGCCCAAAATCCAGTTGCCGCTGCCGGTATTGGCCGGCCAGTATTCGTTGACGGTGGTCTTGCCGGCGCCTGCGCTGTTGCTCACGCTGATCTGTGTCGGGTCGCCATATTGCAGGCTCTGGCCATATTGGTAGGCATTGGTGACCGTCGGGTATTGGCTGCCACCCAGGTCCCAGCTTTCTTCAACGCTCTGGCTGGGGTAGACAAAGGTCGCACCTGTGGCCGAGCCGGTACCTTGGGCATAAGTATTGGTCGTGCGTTTGAGCACGCCTGCATTGCCGGAGCCGGCCAGGCGCGTCTCGCTTTTGAGCACACTTCCGGTGAAGGGCCAGTTCTGGTTGAACTCGGTGTAGCTCTCGATATTGTTGGCCAGGTTCTTGGACTTCATCCAGCGGAAGCCCAGCATGCCGCGGCCTGTGCCGAGTTCGGCTTTGAGGCCGCCGTAGTTGTATTGTGTGGTGACCGTGCCGCCTATGCCGTTGCTGCTGGCGACTGTGCTGACCACATATAGCGGAAACATCAGGTCGACTTTGGGGAACACTGCCGCTGTCGGTGCCGAGTCCCTGGTGTACACCGCGGCTTTCGTGAGCGGCAGGTAGGCAATAGTGGTTTTCTTGCCCGTCTGCTCAATGGCTAACAGCTGGTCGTATATCGATGTCTGGGTATTTGTCCAAAAATAAGCGTACACACCATCGGGACCAATATAAGTCGCGGTGATATCTGGGATGCCATCGGCGTTGACATCGACGAATTCACTTTTGTAGTTCCCCACAGTTCCCCAATTGCCATAGATGTTGAGTGCGGAGCTCCAGGGCAGGAAGGTGCCATCGCCTTTCCCCATCCATGTGTAGGCAAACACACCGGAAGGACCGATGTTCACGGCCGTCAGATCGGCAATGCCGTCGCCGTTCACATCGGTAATTTGGCTCTGGTAGTTGCCGATTGCGCCCCAATTTCCGCTCACCGTCGCTGCACTCACCATTGGAAGAAAGGTGCCATCCCCTTTTCCTATCCATGTATAGGCATAAACCCCGTCAGGCCCGATCTGCACCGCCGTCAAGTCAGGAACACCATCGCCATTAACGTCCACAAACTGGCTTCGATAATTTCCGATATCGCCCCAATTCCCAGAAATCGTTATCACACTGTTCATCGCCAGGAATGTGCCATCCCCTTTGCCCAACCAGGTATATGCGTACACACCGTCGGGCCCGATCTGCACCGCGGTCAAATCGGGAATTCCGTCGCCATCGATATCGACGATCTGCTTTTGGTAACGGTTCACAGCACCCCAATTACCGGACACCAGCACGGAACTGATCATCGGAAAAAAGGTGCCGTCACCTTTGCCAAGCCAAGTGTAGCCATACACCCCATCAGGGCCAATATAGATGGCTGTCAGATCGGCAATACCGTCGCCGTTGACATCAACGACTTCCGACTTGTAGTTCCCTATCGCCCCCCAGTTACCCGAGATGGCAACGGTCTCAATCTTTGGGAGGAAGGTCCCGTCCCCCTTACCCAGCCATGTGTAAGCCCATACCCCAACGGGGCCGATCTGAACGGCGGTGATGTCAGGAATTCCATCCCCATTCACGTCGACAATTTGAGTCTGGTAGTTGCCAACCGCTCCCCAATTGTCGGGAATGGCAATGATGCTCGTCTTGGGGCCAAGGGTTCCGTCGCCCTGCCCTAGCCATGTATAAGCCCAGACCCCATCGGTGCCGATATGGATTGCGACCAAATCGGTAATGCCGTCTCCATTGAGGTCTGCGCGATATCTCTGGTAATTACCCACTGCCCCCCAGGTTCCCGGCACGATCACCCCGGTTTGTTGGCCTGCAAAGGTCCCGGAAGGCGCTGATGAGTCCCCCCATGTCAGCCGGATCGGGTCCAGGCAGCCGGAAGCCGCTGAGCACTCTTTGAGGGAATCGATATGGGACTTGTGGGTGGCCGCTCCGTAGGCATATTCCAGCGCATAGGTCTTGACCAGGCTGGCATTCGCATAGGTCTTGATGGCCGTCATCCGGCGATCCAGCTGGACCTGGCTGCCCTGCATATAGCTTTGGCTCTTGTCCAGCCTTGCCGTGTCGTACTCAAAAACCACCGAGAATTTCACCGGCGCCGCGGCGGCGGTATTGCCGCCATAGCTGATGCTGGTCAGCGCGTGGACACTGCTGTCCCCGCTCTCGTAGTAGCCGAAGGTCATGAAGTTGGTCTTGACGTCGGAGATCTTGTTGATCGCCCAGTTCCGGACACTGCTCTTGCCTTGTGCTTCCACCCGTGAATCGGCGGTGTTGCCGTATTCCAGGGTCAGGCCGGCCTTGGTCTGCACCGAGAAGGAGGCCACGCCATTGCCGGCGGTGCCTGACGCAACAATCTTGCTGAAGTTGTCCAGTTCGGTTCGGTATTCGCTACCGGCGGCGCCATAAGCGCCTGAGACCAGGATTAAACGCTGGCCGTCCATGCAATAACGGTCGTTCATGTCGAACTTGACGCCGCCTCTCACGCCGTCCTGCGCCATGGTCCTGGGGCACCGATTGATGGAACTGAGCCCGCCCAAGCTCCAGCCCATGCCGAGCAGGCCGTTGCCGCCCTGGCTGTTGTAGGCCAGTTCAAGTTTGGGCTCCATGCCGGCAACGCCGGGCGGAACTTGAATGGGAATGCGGTAATTGGCTGAGCCGCCCTCTGAGACACTCAATTGACTTGGTGTGAAGCCGGCAACTGTGCTTGTCTGGGCATTGGCAACGCATGCTGATAGCAAGACTGCCATTTTCAGTACGGCAGGCATAAGCACACGTGCAAACGTGTTGCGCGCAGTTTTCAATTGGATTCCCTCCGCCGCGATATCGCGGACTTTTTTGTTTTGACGCTGGATTATGCCCAGCTATCCGTGGCCGGCAAAGTGAGTTTGATCGCACATGGTCAATTGGCGACGGAATTTGCCACTCGGCAGTCAATTAAAGAAGGTGGCCTGATGATCACAGGCCGCAGGCCTGAATCTCCTCCTCTATTTAGAGGAAGAAAGATTTCAATAAACGGCCACTGAGGGCGAAACTAAACCCTTGCCGTCTGTGTTCACACAGGTATGCCTTGCGGGCAGCAATACGCCGAGATCACGCCTTGAACGCGCTCCGATTGGCTTCATTACCAGTGCCAGTTCAATGAGTTAACTGCCCGCCAGATTCAGACTTTCGCAGCCTTCGCGATGGTGACGGACTTGATCCATTCGCGAACCTTGCGGTGATGGCGCTCGAATGCGAAGTACATGGCGATAGCCACAAGGTTGGCCACCACAAAAACAGTGAGCACTTTGACCCAACCGTTCAACCCATGCAAGGCCTCCAGAACGGTAAGGTGTGTCAGGTACAAAGTAAACGAATAGCTCGCTAGGCCGGCACTGAAGCGATGCACCCACTCCGGCAGGGTCCAGCCTTCCACGGCTTTGAAGCCGCTGAACAGGGCGGCAGCCATCAGCAGACCAAGACGCAAGTCATAAAACTGGCTCAACCCGGGCGTCTGGCCGGTCGCTAGGCGGTACCTTTGGAGGCAAAGCACGGAAAAGAACACAGCCAGGGAAAGCCACCAGACCTTGGGAAGGCGTGGCAACATCACGGCGGCGATGGCACCCGCCCCCCAAAAAAGCGCCAGTACGCCTCCGACAGCCTGCAAGGAGGTGTCATAAACCCCAATGACAATAAAAGGTAAGGACCAGATCGGCAATTTGCGCATAAAGAACAGTGCGCCGAAGCCCATGTAAAACCACCATTCCATTCCAACGCTCCACAGGGGCTGGCCAGTCCCCAAGCGCTCAAACGGCTTGAGGCCGATCGCATGAAGTGGATAGTCCTGCAGCATAAATAGGTTGGCAAAAAAAGTGCCGGGATCCATCGGACCGCCCAGGCCCAGGACGAGGCCCACCACGAGAATGAAGCAAAGGCAAGGTGCGTAGGCTGTGAAAATCCGTGAAAACCTGTCGATGAAGTACTCAGCGAAACTGTCCTTCTTCATCGCCGTGGTGGTGATCAGGAACCCAGACAGGAAAAAAAACAGCACCACTCCCAGGTCCTGAATGGTCACCTTGAGTTCATGGCCCGACACGCTGGTGACATGCCCGATCAGCACCAACTGCGCCGCCAGACCACGGATAAGGTCAAGAAAGGTGACTTGTGATTTGGTCATGGATTGCTGCATTTTTGGGAAGCCACACTTTACTACGCCAGGCAAAGCGGAAATCTGGGAGTACCTATCTGGAGTCGGCGCCATCGGCGATCGCCCGCCGCATCGGCTAGTGCAGGCGGGAAATCCGGTAGCCGGGCGCGACCAAGACGCCGCACTGCGGCAAGGCCTTCGCGAAATGAAAAGCATGCGCGAGAAAATCGGTGTCAAAAGAATCCTGCTCGTCGCACCCTCACCCGACTATGAATTGAGCATTCTCGAACGCCTGTTACGCGCGCACCGTCTTAGCTTGAGCCTTGACACCTGCTCCAGCCGGAAGCACGGTTCTGCGCATAGGACTCGCACAGAACCTTGTCGCAGAAGACTTCAAAGGGATCACGAGATTGCAAGGCGCGCAGGCTGACTACCTGACTAGGATCGAGCCAACAAAATCGCAGAAGCAGCAGCGCCTTTTGAGGAGTATCCACACACCAGCGAGGCTAAAACGTCGGTTATCGAATCAAAATGGCCCGGGAAAGACTCACCCCCAAAATAGAAGTCAAAAACTATCGATATCGTGAGTACCTTCTGCGCACAAAGAGCGTGGGAATATTGAGCAAGCGGTTCAACCAGGAAGAAACCTATACCATTCGACCCCTTTTCGACGGGTCGAGGACAGAAGAAACCTGGTCACAATTTCATAACTAAATTGAATGACCAAAGCCCCATCGTCAGTCCGTGTTAATTTCGACGTCTCATAAGAAACCGCATCCGCGCTCTCGCCATTAGCTGCTTTTGACTGCCGAACAATCTCATTCCATCCACCTCGACAGCTCACCACAGCCTCACCTCTTTTAAGTACGCCGCCTTCGTGCTCGACAGTGATAGTGATTTTTCCGCTCTTCAAGTCATGGTCAAGTGTTACCCGTTTTGGGTTTCTCGAGGCAAGTGGCTGAAAAAATCCAAGCATGTCCAGCCGCGGGAGTTTTATGTATTTTTCCGAGCGACCTTCCTCACCAAAATACTGAAATGAACCCGTGAGAGATTGACACCTTTGCTCATCCAGCAAAATCTCCCCCCAAATTTTGGGAATGGAACCAGGGGCGGAGGTTTGACCATTTCCCGCCCCTATATGACAGATCGATAAAAAAAGCAGCAGGCTGCATTTTTTGATTGCTTGCATGAGAAAACTCGTATTCGAATTTATGGCCTGGGTCTCACATCTCTGTAATATTGAACAGGCACCAAGGCCGCCAAAGCAAACGGAGCGGCCGGCAAGACAAGCGCGTAATTCATGATCTTGTCCACGGTTAATCGCATGCCAGTAAACGTGCGTGAGTTTCCTAACTCATCATAGGAACCGGTGAGATTTCTAAAATAATCGTGAGGGCCCGCGAAGGATTCATTGATGCGATCCGGGATCGAACCAGGTGCATATTCCATCCCGAAGAAGCTCGATCTTACGTCTCCAGGAAGTCGAGGTGCGCCTTGGCACCCGCCCATAAGAGACACACAAGCAGCGCCGAGCTCTCTTCGAGCACCAGCAAGTTTTGCCTTGATACCAAACATGCCCTCGCTTTCACCATCTATGTTGCTACCGTCTGGATTCAGAGAGGAGTTCTCAAAGGCCGACATACGCATTAAATAATTTCCGTAAGTCAACGCGGCTTGCTTGAACGTAGCCGTGAAGCCACTGGCAAAGCTTTTTCCATTCACCGTTGCGACAACTCCACCCACCGTGGAGGTAACCAGCACGCGCTCAATGTTCCACGTGTTCCCGTAGAGATCGTTTACATAGTTCATCGCATAAGTAGTCGCTCCTGCCTTATACGCAGCAGTCATGGACCCTGTGCTCTGATACGCATAATATGAAGCCCAGATGGCACCGCCACAGCCGCCGCAGAAAGCCGTAAAAGCAGTGGCCACACCCTGCCCTATCTTATAGAGCAGCGGATTATTCATGATCATTTGGTCGACCTGCTTCTGCCCTGGTTGCGCCGCGATCAAATTGAACGCATTCTTGTCAGTCGGCACTAATGCAAATGTGACAGCTGACTTGAATAATCCACGCCAGCTGAAATACCCACTGGGGTCCGTCAGTGCCAGCGGATTGTTAAGCACATAGGCATAGCGGTTATAGCTTTGCAGGTCATCCGGGCTCTGAATGTACGGATCCGCACTCATGAAGCGCCCCACCAGTGGGTCATAGATCCGCCCATTCATGTGGATCACCCCCATCTCATCGAGATGCTCATGCATGGTGTAGCCGCGGTCGGTGTTGTACCCGACGATGGAGTCCAGCACGTCCGGCGTGCCGTTCACAAAGCGCCGCTTGCCCCAGGCATCAAAGGCCATGCGCTCCACCACGGCGCCCGTCTCGTCGCTGATCGCCACGATGCTGCTCAGATGGTCGTTGTGGAAGTAGCTGGTTGTGGTGGCCGGCGTTGCACCCAAGGTGCCCGTGCGGCTCACAAACAGCGCAAACACCACGCCGCCCGCACTCACATAGTGCTTGTTCTCGGTGATGCCCGTGCCCTTGATCTCTTTCTCGTAGCTCAAGCCCAGGCTGTCTTCGCCGTTGAGGTACCAGGTCGTGCCAGGATTCGGCCCGCCAACCACGGTCTGCTTGATACGCTGGTGCTCGGGGCCGTAGACAAAGGCCAGGTTGCGGTCCACCGGGCCGGCCGTGCTGCCCGACATATTGCCGAAGGTGATCGTGGCCGGCATGTTAAAGCTGGTGTATGTCTCGCCGCGGTAGGTATGACGGCTGTTGACCACATCCAGGCTGACTGTGTATTCAAGGTTGCCGTTGCCCAGGGCAACGCCACCTACAGTCTGGGCGCCCGGCTTGTAGTCGTCAAACGCATAGGTCAGCTGGCGGGTGCCAGTAAAGGCGATCTGCGCACCGGGAGTAGTCTCCAGCGTGATATTGGTCATGCGGTTAGGCCGCGCGCCGTCATACCAGTAGCGTCCCACATCGCTCTTGTAGGTGATGTTGCCGCGGGCGTCGTACATGACCTCGGTAGTTGTCGGCGGGCTCACCGCCCCGCCCAGCAGCGTGTTCAGGGTCAGCCGGTTCAAGCTGTCGTAGCTGAAGTTCTCCTGGGTGCCGACACCGGGTGAGTTGTCGGCGCGGGTCGTCAGGTTGCCCAGCGAGTCATAGGTATAGCTCTGGTTGAGCACATTGCCGGTGGCTTGCCCACCCTTGGTGGCGGTCTGCCCGCTGAGTCGGCCATTGGCCTCGTTGTAAGTCTTGACGGTAGTGACCTGGTTTCCTTGTTTGTACTGGGTGACCTGGCCCTGGGCGTTCACGGCCAGCACCTCATAGCTCACCGTCTGGGTGAATCCATTGGTGCCCCCGCCGTTGACCTGTTTCAAGTAGCCCGTGGCGCTGTAGACATAGCTGGCCTGGTAGCCGGTGGGCCAGGTCTTGCTGGCCATACGGCCGGTGACGGCGTCGTAGGCAATGCTGACCACCGCCGGCGTTGACGGGTTGTCCAGCACGGTGGACGTGACGCTGGGCCGGCCCAGGCTGTCATAGGTATGCATGCGCTTATAGCCGTTGTCGGCCTTGGCTTCGCAGAGCTTGCCGGCACTCTTGCCGCAGGCATTGCCGTCGAACTTGGTGTCGTAGCTCCACTGGCTGACCAAATCGGGCTCGGTGCGCTGGGTCATGCGGCCCAGGCTGTCGTACACCATGGTGACGCTCTGCCCCAGGCTGTCCCGCTGCCAGACTAGTTCACCAAAAACGTTGTAGCGGTATTCCCACGCACCCATGGCGGGGTCGGCCATGCTTATCTTCTGGCCCCGCTGGTTGTAGGCCATGGTGGTAATTGAGCCGGCAGCGTTGGTTTGCAGCAACTGGCCGAGCGCGTCATAGGTGTACACCACCGTATTGCCCTGGGTGTCGACCACCTGGGCGACCTGGCCTTGGGCATTCCTGGTGGTTGTCTTGGTCTGGCCTTTGCTATTGGTGACGACCGAAACCAGGCCGCTGTAGCTCTTGATGGTGACGGCAATTCCGCCGGGGGCATCGGGATCAGTGGATTCTTCGCGGGTGACGCGGCCTAGCGCGTCATAGGTGTAGCTTGCCCAGTAGGCGGTGCCGCCTGTGAGTTTGTAGACGTTGGACTTGCGGGCAAGGCGGTCCAGTGCGTCGTATTCGTTGTCTTGCACCAGGGTAGCCGCCGCTCCGGCGCCGTCAAAGCCCGCCGTCTGGCTGCGCACGATGCGGTTCAGGCTGTCGTAATAGCTGCGCTTTTCAGGGGCGCTGACGGCTGCGTTGGCGGCGTAGCTTTGCTCGATGGCGACCCAGACGATGATGGCTCCGCCTATGGGGCCGGGGCAGCTGATGCCAGCGTCGGTGCACAGCTTGTAGGCCCAGGTGGTGTAGGTGCTGTCGGAACGGGTCTCTTTGCTTTTGCGGCCAAAGCCGTCGTATTCCCACTGAGTGGCAAGGCTGTTGGGGCCGGTGAGGCTGGATGCGGCGCCGAAGCGAGGGTCGTAGGCCTTGACTTCGCTCTGACCGAGGACGTTGCTGGTGCTTAAGGCAAAGCGCCCGTCGGTGCCATAGCTACTGGTAGCAGTGCGCGGTGTGGCGCTGGATATTGCATAGCCCGTGGCGCCGGCACAGGCCGAGGTGGTGACGCCGGTCTTGTTGCCAAAGGTGTCGTAGCTGTAGCTGGTCTGCAGGCAGTCATTCGGACTCTCGGGCTCGACCACTTCCTTGCTCAGCAGCCCGCTGGCATCATATTCGAAGCTGCTGACGCGGACTTTGGTGTCGGCCCAGGCTGCCTGCCCCCAGCCGAGGACAGCCAATAGCGTGATGGCTGCAAAGCGTTTGTGAATGTGGTGTTTCATATTCCCTGCCCTCTATTTATTACTTATGCTTGCGCTGCTTACTTCAGTGGCCGCTTACGGCGCGGTGCTGGTGACGGTCGCCTTCTTGAGCCGGCCCAATATCCTGTTGCCACTGCCGGTGTTGGCCGGCCAGCATTCAAAGGGGGCAGCACGCGCCCTTTTAATCTGGCCGCCAATCTATCGCAGGATGGGCGCAGACAGCAATTGAATTCGCAACGGCCGGCATCGCCAAATTTGGTGCTGCAAGAACTGCTACCGAAGTCCGGCTAATAGCTGGCCCCAAATTTCTACTTACCTGAGCTGGAAGGCAACCGATCCAGCTCTGAGTCGGTTAGCGGGACAATCCCATCCGCTTGTATGTTCCAAGTTACTCGTCGCATGTCCGGTACGGATGAACGCATCTTCAGCAGGGCATTCTTGTCCAAATGAAAAAGCGTCCGACCATCCTGTGACACCACGATGTCAATAATTTCGCCTTTCGGGTGAGGAAATGCCACGACTATTCCAGGCGGCATGGTGAATTCGCTGCTTACGCCGGTGTCCCATGCTACGCGAGCAGACACAGGGGCGACCAGGCCATTACGCACGAATAGCGGATAAACCGGGTCACATGCAAGAAGGAGCATAGTTGCCCCTGCTATCACTAGAGACGTGAGAAGTCTGTACATGCTAGTCACCGTGGCCACCAGCTACCGCCGGCAGAAAAATTGTTCGCGCCCTTCTCGAACCGATTATCTTTGCCAATGCCACCTGAGAGGAAATAGAGTGGAAGGAACAGCGGTCCAAAGGCTTGGTACTGGTATGTGTGCCCCCCCTCATGTCGGCCAACATTCAGCAGACGGGGATCTTCGTATAGATAATCGAAAAGGTCCGGCTTGGTACCACCACCGTAAATAATGCTGTTGCCTAGCGTCAATGCTCCAGTGCCCCATGGATAATTTTCAAACTGGATTGCGTTGTTCCCAAACGAAATTTTTGAACCAAATGGTACGCCAGCAAGCCCGGCCGCAACACCAACGGCCGTGTTTGGCAACGTCCATATTTTTCCCATCACATCCAGTGCATCCTCAGCTATTTTTTCAGGGCTGCACGACTGAGCGTGACCAACGCACTGAGTAAAGAGGTAGGAAAATGCACCGGTAGCGGCCCCATTTTGAAACTTCCCCCCCGCAATGACAGAACCTACACCACCCGTGATTGCAGCCCCCATCAAGCCCAAAGAGTTGCCTCCCAACGTGGACATTCCGGATAGTGCGCCTGCACCACATTCTCCCCCGCGAACAGAGCTGCTCACACATCCAGCCAATGCATAGGCGCCAAAACTCTCGATGCTGTATTTGCCATAAACCTCACCCACACCCTCCGCCAGCGAAAAGGCTTGGGACGCATAGGCAATAGCACCGGCTCTATAGGCCGCAGTCATAGACCCTGTACTCTGGTACGCGTAGTATGAAGACCAGAGTGCGCCGCCGCAACCACCGCAGATTCCCGAAAAGACCGTTGCCAGAGCCTGCCCAAACTGGTAGATCACCGGATTGTTCATCACAAATTGATCAACCTGCTTTTGCCCCGGTTGCGCCGCTACAAGATTGAACAAGTTCTTCGCGGACGGGTTGACTGAGAATGAAACAAATGACTTGAATAATCCACCCCAGCTGAAATACCCGCTGGGATCGGTAAGTGCCAGCGGATTGTTCTTCACATAGGCGTAACGGTTATAGCTTTGCAGGTCATCTGCGCTTTGAATGAAGGGATCCGCACTCATGAACCTGCCAACCAGCGGGTCATAGATACGGCCATTCATATGAATCACCCCCATTTCATCGAGGTGCTCGTGTTCGGTGTAACCGCGATCCGTGTTGAATCCGACGATAGAGTCCAGCACGTCCGGCGTACCGTTCACAAAGCGCCGCTTGCCCCAGGCGTCAAAGGCCATGCGCTCAACGACCGCTCCGGTCTCGTCGCTGATCGCCACGATGCTGCTCAGGTGGTCCTTATGAAAGTAGCTGGTTGTGGTGGCCGGCGTTGCACCCAAGGTCCCCGTGCGGCTCACAAACAGCGCAAACACCATGCCGCCAGCACTCACGTAATGCTTGTTCTCGGTGATCCCCGTGCCCTTGATCTCTTTTTCGTAGGAGAGGCCTAATGAGTCCTCGCCATTGAGGTACCAGGTCGTGCCCGGATTCGGTCCGCCGACCACGGTCTGCTTGATGCGCTGGTGCTCAGGGCCATAGACAAAAGCCAGGTTGCGGTCCACCGGGCCGGCCGTGCTGCCCGACATATTGCCGAAGGTGATGGTCGCCGGCATGTTAAAGCTGGTGTAGGTCTCACCGCGGTAGGTGTGACGGCTGTTCACCGCATCCAGGCTCACCGTGTATTCGAGGTTGCCGTTGCCCAAGGGCGTGCCGTTGACGGTTTGCGCACCAGGCTTGTAGTCATCAAACGCATAAGTCAGCTGGCGCGTTCCAGTGAACGCGATCTGCGCGCCCGGGGCCGTCTCCAGCGTGATGTTGGTCATGCGGTTGGGCCGCGCGCCGTCATACCAGTAGCGGCCCACGTCGCTCTTGTAGGTGATGTTGCCGCGCGCGTCGTACATGACCTCGGTGGTCGTCGGCGGGCTCACCGCTCCACCTAAGAGCGTGTTAAGCGTCAGCCGGTTCAGGCTGTCGTAGCTGAAGCTTTCCTGGGTGCCAACGCCGGGCGAGTTGTCGGCACGGGTGGTGAGATTACCCAATGAATCGTAGGTATAACTCTGGCTCAGCACATTGCCGGTCGCCTGCCCGGCTTTGGTGGCGGTCTGGCCGGTCAGTTTGCCGGTGGCCTCGTTGTAGGCCTTGTCGGTGGTGACCTGGTTGCCCTGCTTGTACTGGGTGATATGGCCCTGGGCGTCCATGGCCAGCACTTCGTAGCTGACGGTCTGGGTAAAGCCGCCCGTGCCGCCGCCGTTGACCTGCTTGAGGTAACCGCTCGCGCTGTAAACATAACTGGCTTGGTAGCCGGTGGGCCAGGT
>JAULBY010045265.1:0-12718 GCA_032358315.1 Ophiocytium majus
GGGGGATGAGCAGTGATGGGTCAGGGCGCACAGGATGTTACACTTTTAAGCTGCACGTCGAATGCGTCCGCGCCCTTGAGGTCAACGTACGAGTGCACAATATTGCTATACTTCATAAGTATATACGCTACTGGTAGCATACCCGTTATTGATAGCATGCAATAGCATGGCAGCATGCATGCGATGTCAACACTTCAGTTTGGAAGCGTGTCATAGTTGGCGCCACACACCAATGGTGTATGTTTATTTGATGATAGACGCACAGACAATGCCGCTCACCTGCACCGTGGATTCATCGGCGCCCACATGCAGCGCACTGTACTTGCATTGATGTCAATTTTTTTACTTGAAGTACGTAAAGTACCATACTCATTTACGTTGTTGCTGGGTGCTTCAAAGTTGCTGGTCCTGGCTTGTTCAACAAGTAGGAGCGGTGACAACCGCCCCCCTCACCTGGACTGTACTACTGTAGTATTGGTGTACCTGTACTGGTAGCATGCAATATCATGGCAGCATCATGCATATAACGTCAACACTTAAGTGTGAAAGCGTGTCATAAATTGGCGCCACACACCAATGATATATACTTCGAAATTACTTTGTAGTTGGCGACAGACACACAGACTATGCCGCTCACCTGCACGGCGAATGCGTCCGCGCCCATGAGCTCGACGTACGAGTCAATGCCCTTGAGCGCCTGCGCGCGAACCTCCATCTCAATGTCCTGTAGCAGCGCATTCAATGGCGACACCAGCTCCCTGCGACGCCACACGGCACACCAGGCAAGCGCGCATAACATTTCAATCATACGCCGTATAATGGATTATTACTAGTACTACTGTAGTAGGTAGTATAAATGTATTTATATGGCATAAGGCTGACCACCATGATGACACTATATAGCAGCGCATTCACTGGCGACACCAGCTCCCTGCAGCAGCGCCACACGGCACACCCAGGCAACAGTGTATAACACTTTCATTATACGCCGTATGACGTCTGCACGCACGGTGTATAACGTGTGTACTTCGAGGCATGCTACTTCCAAGTAGCAGTATAAACGTATTTATGTGGCACATAGCTGACCCGTGACGACACTATGGAGCGGCGCATTCAATGGCGGTGCCAGCTCCCTGCAGCAGCGCAACGCGGCACGCCCAGGCAAGCAGTGACAGCATCAGCCGCAGTCCTGCGGCCGCAGCGCACGCAGTGGCGAAACCAGCTCCCTGCGCCGCGGCGCAGCAAACAACCACAGGCCCGTGAGGCACAACAGCATGTTTGGTCATGCCTTTGCCCCTCATGCGCACGCGGTGTGCACAGGGCTCTCCGCGCCCTGAGCGGAATTCAGTAAAAGTGCACACGTGAAGTGTGTGATTTTTTATAAAGCGCGCTTATCCCCACGGCCCTGCAGCGCAGCAGAGACTCTCCCACTCTCCACTCTTATTTACTGCGCGCAGCGGTGCTGTCACAGTGCCACCGGCAGGCAACCACAACACTCGTCACGGCGGCGCGCGCAGCTCAGCTCACCGTGTGAAGACAGCGCCGCCCAGCGCTTTTGCCATGGCCGGGTAGCTCTGCGTCGAAGAGAGAAGGGGGGGGGTGCACCAGCCACCAGCAGCGAAGCAGTGCTCAGTGCTCAGCACACCAGCGGTCGCTCAGGCCACTCTCACGCGCGCGCAGTGAGTGCGGATGAGGGACTGTGCCCTTCACAGGTGGGGGCACACGTGCTTTCGAAGCGCGGCGGGCGGGCGGTGCCAAGCCCAACTTCAAGTGCGGGGAACAACACACATCTTGGCCACGCTTTGCCGAACGCTCCAGGACCGGTCCTCGGCGGCCTTCTTGTACAGGGGTACAAACCACCAAACGAGCTCACACACACTAAGCCCAACTGGTTGTGTGGGGAACATTGGTCCTCAGCGGCCTTCGTACAGTGATACAACCCACTCCCACTAACTCACACACATAACTTCAGGTGTGAAGAACGTACCTTGGCCACGCTGTGCCGAACGCGCCAGGACCGGTCCTCGGCGGCCTTCTTGTACAGGGGTACCACGAGGGTGCCGGCGTCGCTCGCGCGCTGCTGCGCCGACATCGCCACCACCACGGCGGCCGCCTGGTGGTGGTGGTGGTGGGGGGGGGGGGGGGGGGGGGGGGGGGGGGGGGGGGGGGGGGGGAGCCAAAGTGCGTGGGAAAAGGCGATATGTGGCTTGCTTAGTGATGGGTCAGGACGTATGATTTTTGCATTATACGCCGTATAAAGTACATGTGAAAACGCCATTTAACGTATGCAGATGAACGTATTTATTCGGCAGATACGCCGTATATCACATTTTTGGGCGTAGAAATACGCCGTATTTTGTGAAACGTATAAAATACGTTATACGCCGTGACCCATCACTAAGCTTGCTAGAACGGCTGATTCCCCCCGCCCCTCACCCCCGGGACTATGCTTCCGTGGTAGACTAGTTGCATGGAAAGAAAGCAGTCATACAAAAACCGTACTGTAACGGTACTAATATACTACTGTAGTACCACTTAGTAACACCAGCGAAGTATAGGAGAGTTATATCCAACCAAGAATTGGATGAGTATTTATGTAAACTTGCGAAGGTATCGAAGCTAGGTACGAAAAGAGGTTTTGAGAATTGGGGCAGTGATGTGAGTACGTCCATGCCACACATGACCATTGCTACGTGCCGGCATGCATGACTTGGGCTCCTGCACGCCCACACGTGCAGTCGCAATACAACAACTAAACCACCACATACTGCGTAGTACACGGTAGCGCTCTCTGCTGCTTCCAACAAGCACGCCTGCCGTCAGCGCGCTTTGAACACCTCTCAGGGCAACACAACTTACTGCTGCCACCACAGGTGGTGACGGCTGTTGACTTCGGCGGCGCTGTTTCGACCGCAGCGAGATGCACGATGGCGCTGCAAGGCGGCGCTGTGGGGCTCTTGCACGCGCACAACAATTACAACTATTTAGGCACTGCATACGCAGTAGCGCTCTCTGCTGCTTGCCACGAGCACGCCTGCCGTCGGCACTCCTGACCACCTCCCAGCACAGATAACTTCCTGCTGCCATGCGAAGGGGTGGCAGCTGCTGATGTTAGCAGCAGCAGTTTTCTCCCCCACTGCAGCGTGATGCATATCATGGCGCCGCAAGGCGGGGCCGTGCCAGCAACGCACCGCCGCTCCGATGGACTTGCGCCGTCCAGTGCGAGTACTGATGGGTCGCAGCGTACTCACTTTCCGTGACACGCCGCATAATGTACCGTATGTATGTATACAGTACATAATATTCAAAGTATACTGTATGTAGAACACGGTGTACACGACAACATACTGCTGTAGTACCCGTTACAGTGTATTTCACCCGTCCCAGTTTCCGTTATACGCCGCATAACGCATGTACTACGTAGTATGTATAAAGTACACACAGCATACAGTACACACTCGAAAAGTATGTGGTATGTGGCGTACAGGACAACATACCACTGTGGTATTTGTACAATGTCCTTCCTCTTTTGCACCCGATGATGACCCAGTGCGTAACCGGCGCACACCCCACACCGCACAAGCCAGCGAGCATCAACTCGGTTGGCTGTGGTGCCCAAATACTGATCGAAAAAGCCCTGCTTCACGACTACACACACATGGTGCATACCTGCCCTGTCCAAATAATTGCAGTAGCGCAAGCAAGATTGTGTGCCTGTCAAATGATGGGACTCATGTGAGGGGTCGTCGGAAAACCCCACCCACACAGCACCGGCGCGTGTAGGTGTGAGGGCTGTCTGGTGTTTTCACCAGGTGGACAAACCACCCCACGAGCTTCAGCCTGGCATTTTGCTCCAGCCACGGCAGTATCTGGGCTTAGCAAGTTTTTCGGTTTCTTTCACAGCACAGACAGAGCCGCACCATGCACATGGCCAATTACAACCCTGTTACAGTTTAGCAGTTGTATTTACTTGCACTTGCGGGCGTGCGAGAGCCCATGAGACGCATGCCAACGTACATGACGCCACATGTGGCACATGCCCGGCACCGAATGCTAGTATTATCAGTGCACACTTCAGAAAAGTGCGCGCATGTGGTCCGCACTTGGCGCCCACTTGCTCGCCGGCCAGCAGACGCACGGAGCCGTGCCCTCCCTGATGAGCACAGACGGCGATGCCCAATACACACGTCCCGTATACATGTATACACTACTAGTAAGTACACATACACACTTTAAACGGGTGTTCATGTGGTTCGCACTTCCGCCCTTTGCTCAGCAGACAGCAGTGCTCAGCGGTCAGCAGCGTCACAGTGTCCTGCTCGTCCCCAAATAGCATTGACAGCAGTGCCTGCCCACACACACATACACTGCTGGTAAAAAAAGGCATACCACTACAGACGTGAAAAGCGCTTCCATGTGGTCCGCACTTCCGCCCACCCGCCCAGCTGCCGGCAGGCGCACGGAGTCCTGCTCGCCCCCGGTGAGCGCAGACAGCAACGCCCACCATACATGACCCACATACATGCACTTCTAGTACTCACTCATAACTGAAGCAACTTTTCACTTCCTGTATACACTTCAAAGGTGTTGCCACGCGCTCCGCTCCTCCGCCCACCTGCTCGGCGGCCAGCAGTAACACAGAGTCCTGCTCGTCCCCAATGAGCGCAGACAGCAGCGCAGCGTACATGGCCCATACACATTAACGTCTAGTAAATTCATGTACTTCGTGAAAGTATGTATAAACTTGAGGGACATTTTCACGAGCTCCGCTCTTCCTCCCACCTGCTCGGCGGCCAGCAGTCGCACAGAGTCCTGTTCGTCCCCAATGAGTGCGGACAGCGCCGGCACCAGCTCAGCGCACAGAGCCTCCGCCTCCAGCGCGCCGGCAAACTCCCCCAGGTGGGCCGCCGCCGCGCGTCGCACCTGCAGGTGGCAGTTACAGCAGTTACACAACAGTTACGCCTCACACACACACGCACACACACACATGTATACATGTGACTCCCCCAGGTGGGCCGCCGCCGCGCGTCGCACCTGCAGGTGGCAGTTACAAGCAGTGACACAACAGTTACGCCTCACACACACACACACACACACACACATGTATACATGTGACTCCCCCAGGTGGGCCGCCGCCGCGCGTCCTGCAGGTGGCAGTTACCGGCAGCTACAGGTACGGCTCACGCACACACACACACACACACATGTGTTGCGGCGGTGCCCAGGCTGCAAGTCGCCCGCGCGCTCGGAGTGGCATGGCCGGGCGTGGGCCTTGCGCGGCTGTAGCTGTTGGGGTGATGTAGACGCACACTTCAACTGTGCAGTTACGGCTGACTGCAGCATGTGTTGCGTGCCGAAGGTGCCCAGCCCAAAGTTCAAACCTGCATTTAAACGTACTGTGTCGCGGCATGACAGCAGCAGCGGCAGCAGCCCTCACCAGCCGGAACACGTGGACATGGCCTGAAACGGCTGCTGCCAGCTCTGCAAAATGTGTGGCACAACTTCAAACTTGCACTTGGTGTGTGGTGCACAGCGGACCCCCACCATTGGCATCTTGTCTTTGGAAATAGGGTCAAGCAGCTGGTTCTGCCTCAAACACTCCCATGTGCTTAAGCACAAACCACTTTGGCATAGCGCCCTTGAACATGCCCCACAGCTGCCGCCCGCCACACCATCCAGCTGCATGCTACAAAGCTCGCCGTCACTGTCGGACGCAGCCCGACACACAACTTCAAATTCGAAGTTAGCACTGGATGTCGCTGTTGCCATGGCCTCAAACCGCATGCCAGCCCCAGCACCGCACTAACTTTAAGTCCACAGCCAGATGAGCCCCCCATCCCCCCCTCCTGATAACTTCAAGTTGAGTGTGCGGCCTTTGTTTATACCAGCGCACACACAACCTCACGGCTCCGGATTAACAAACAAACTTCAAGTCCGGAGCCAACCTGCCCCTCCGCCCCCGCATAACTTCGACTCTGAAGTTTGTGGCCCCTCACCATGGGCGTGTCGTCAGACCTGCCCTCCCCCCCCCGCCCTGCATAACTTCAAACTTGAACTTGTGGCGCTCACCATGGGCGTGTCGTCCTTGGACATGGCCTCGTACTGCATAACTTCAAACTTAAACTTTGGCAGCCTCTCACCATGGGCGTGTCGTCCTTGGACATGGCCTCGTACTGCATAACTTCAAACTTGAACTTTCATAACTTCAAACTTGAATAACTTCAAACTTGAACTTTGTGGTGCTCACCATAGGCGTGTCGTCCTTGGACATGGCCTCGTACTGCTGCCGCATCGCCTGGCGCGCCTCCGCGGCGGCGTTGGCACGGTAGGCCGCCGCAAAGAGCCCGCACGCGCTCACACGCGAGGTGAACCAGTCGCCGCCCACCAGCCGCTTCAGCTGCGCACCACACACCACACACACAGCAGGTGCGGGAGGCCCTCATGTCAACTACATGTGCATAGCGACCGGATTTAGAGGTGCACACAAGTCTGGTGTTTGACCAGGTGGGCAAGTCACCCATGAGCGCGAGGTGAACCAGTCGCCGCCCACCAGCCGCTTCAGCTGCGCACCACACACCACACACACCACCCCACACAGGAGGCCCCCATGTCAACCACATGGTGCTTTTGTTGAACCCCGCGTAGGGCGCGGAAGGCCCGTTACACACGGTGCGCGTGTGACCAGAAAAAGGATGACCAGACATGCTGTTGCTAGCGAATAAGCTGGCAATGCTCAGCACTGCGTACGCTGAAGGAATCATGGCATGTTGACATGAGCGTAGCAAGCACACAGGCACACACAGTCTGGTGTTTGACCATGTGGGCAAATCACCCCACGGGCTTCGGCCATGTCAACCACATGTGCGTAGCAAGCAGATCTTAGCTTATCTGAATGCACACCCGGTGAAGAGGGAGGGGGGGGGGCACATGTGTGCGCACAGGGGCATGCTGAGTGGGCTGGGGAAAATGGCGGTCCGTAAGAATACGCAAACAAGGATTGAAGGCCCTTATTGGCAAGTTTTGAACCAATTTATGGCTAGGTGGTGGGGCCCTGTCATCGCAGGTCAGTGCATTCCGCACTGTGTTATGTGCCTGGGAGCCAACGCAGGTCACTCTGACGTGGGCACCACCCCTATCATAGCTCGTGTCCAGTCAACACATGGTGCGCTGAGCAGTTGGACTGTGTGACCTATGCTCAGCAGCAGCGGCCGTGCTCAGCAGAAGCTAGGCCAGCAGCGGTGCCAGCCGCCCCCCCGCAGCGCCAACAACAGCACTACCGCCGCGGCCGACACACTCATGTCCAAGCCACATGCCACTGCCTTAGGCTACCGCTGAGCCTGCTCCGCCATGTCTGAGCCCTTAGTCAGTGTGCTGAGCACACGGCAGCAGCGGCGGATGTGCTCAGCAGGACTCACCATCGCCGCCGACGCCTCCGCGCAGCTGGCCTGCGAGGCCTTGAGCACCTCGCACGACGACACCACCGCCATGTCGCGCACCACCGTTTCATCCACGCTCGCCAAGTTTTCGAGGCTGCGCGGTGGCGGCGGCGGCGGCAGTCGCGGTGACACCGCAGTGACAGCGCCGGCAGAGCAGGTGGCGTGGGTTAGGCGCATGGCAGCTCCATCTAGGAGCAGTTTCAGGTGTTACAGTGGGTGTTTCTGTCGGTAGGGGTGGTCCACCCTGGGGGCAGTGTGTGTGTACCGCTGCCCTGCCCGAAAGTAGTTGCGAGGAGTGCCTTGATGCCAAGTGCAGTGCGCGTGCCCCCAACCGTGTTGCAAACGCTGAGCACTGTGAGTGCCATACACTAAGGACCATGGCAGCATTTTTAGGCTTGCGAGTGCGACTGCACCACCGGCGCCAGCACTTCAAACAGGGTCGCCCACAAATGGCACCCACAAACGGCACACATGGACCACTATGATGTTGAACCAGTGGGACACAGCCGCTCCCCGTACATGACCAGCTTGCTGTGAGCTGGTTTTTCAAAGAACACGAGTAGTGAGTGCGTAGCGGCTGCCACCACTGCATGCCATCTAGCACGATAAAATTGGCAACAGTTTGCATAAGACTGAGCACACAAGCATGGTTGCAAAACTAGCGCGATTTGCCGCTGCTGGTTGTGTTGGTTGCCCTGTGTGTCTCACCAGGGCAGCAGCAGGCTCGCATACGCTGCCCCCCCCACCAGGGGCACGAACCCCCCCAGCTGCTCCGCAATGGCGAGCAGCACCTCGTCATCGTCATCCACGATGTTGGTCAGGTAGGGCACCAGCTCCTCGCGCGTGGCCTCCGGCCCCATCACCTCCGCCACCAGCTTCGCCCGCTTGATGGCTCGCAGCCTGATCTCCTGATCCTGGCTTGCGAAGTCCCCCTGCAGCAGCTGCAGCGGGGACCCTATGTCCCCTGGTGGGGCGGCTGCGGTGGGGGGTGGGTGCGTGGTGGTGGTGGAGGTGGTGAAGGCGGTGGCGGTGCGGGTCAGTCAAAGGGAGCCAGGCCAACAAAGGGGGCGGAAGCAGAGGCGGCTGCTGCTGCCTGAAACTGCAAGTGTCGGGAGCAAACTGCTTTCTTTGGCAAAGAGAGAGTGTGCACCGGTGGGTGGCTGCAGCATATGTCGTGGACAGGCAGGATGGGGCTGGTGTTATGGTTTTCATAGCGTGCTGCAGGCACAGTGGCGCCCTGTCGGTGCTGCTGGCATCCTAGCAGCAACACAGGCAACAGCAGGCTGCTGTGCTGCCACCAGCTTCAAAAAGGTTGGCTGTGGCGCAGGATTGCTTACCCATGGCGCCGCTGTCCCACTGGAAATCGGTGTCCCTGGGGGCTGCAGCCGGGCCTCCTTGCTGCGCACAAGAGTCCTCAGGCTGCCTCCCCCCTTCAGCCACGGGCAGCGCGCAGCTCTCCAGCCAGGTGCTGCTGCTCCACTTTGTGTGTCTGTTAAAATGTTGAAAGCCGTTGTGCTGAGCACCGCGCTGCACATTTTATGACGAGTTTGTGCTGAGCTCGCGTCGGCTGATCTTGCTCAGCAGCAAGCGACGGCGCGTTCACTCCGCCATTGACAGCGACCCGTTGCCTCGTGCGCCCACTCACAGCCATATAAGACACTGCGTGCGGTCTACTGATTAATGCAGCAAAGCTGCTTGCGACAAATTTTAGGTTGCCGATATCAGCAGGTCAGCGTCTGTCGCCACTGGCCACCGCTCTTAGACAGCTCTTCATGTAGGCGAGCGCACACGGAGCTCAAGTTTCAACTCTACTAGTAGACAGCGCAAGACACAGAGCATACACAAGGTCAGCAACCGCCAACTGCACACGCTGCCCTCCAGTGTCGCCGCACACAAAGCAAGGGCAAGACAGAGAGAGACACGGCAGCGGCAGACGCGGCGCCACCAACGCCCCCGCGCCACTTAATTCCCGCTTACAGTGTGTCCTATTATTCGGTGCTGTGGTGCGCAACATGTATGTAAAGTGTGTGAATACGGCTGGGAACATGCACTTTTGATGTACACGGGGCGCAGGCAGCGCAGGCAGCGCAGACAGCGCTTCGCACCCCAGGTAAACATTGGGTCCGCGGCGGCGACGGCGGCGGCGGCAGCAGGGGTGTCATTGAGGGGTGTACGAGCCCGTCATCGACAGGCCCTCCTCCAGCCACTCCACGAGCACCTGCTCAGCGGTGCAAGGGGTGTGTGCACATGGCAGCGGTGCTCAGCAGTGCTGGGGGGCGTGCATACGGCAGCAGTGCTCAGCAGCAGTAGCAGCGGCGGCGGCAGGTATGCAGCACACTATAGGGGCGCAGCTGCTGCTCAGCGGTGCAAGAGGCAGCTGCTCAGCAGTTGAAGGGGCACGTGCGGCAGCAGTGCTCAGCAGCAGTAGCAGCAGCAGCGGCAGGTATGCAGCGCACTACAGGAGCGCACCTGCTGCTCAGCAGCGCGGGCGGCAGCTGCTCAGCAGTCGCAAGGGCATGTGCGGCAGCGGTGCTCAGCAGCAGCGGCGGCGGCGGTGTGCAAGGGCGTGCGCGTGCCACGTGCGGAACAGTGTGGACGCGAGCGCGGTGCAGGCGGCAGCAGAAGGCAAAGGGCGTGATTGTACGCGGCGCCAGCTTGACAGCCCGTCGTGCAAACCACCGTTTTTACCACAATGCCGCAGACAAGAGCGCGGCAAAGGTCACCGAGCCCTGCAGCTTCAAGTACAGCGCTGACCCCCAAACACCGTTCTAGGGTGCTCTCGCAAGTGGCACGGCGCGCTATGGCGGCTGCACCGTATCAGCAACAACGCTCTGCTGCAGCGCGCGGGGTCAGCCTCTCTAGCTCACCTGCCCGAGGTCGTTGACCGTGCGCAGAAAGTTCTGCCTTGCCTGCGCGCGGATCGGACACGCGTCCGTGATGGGATTTTGCAGCGCCTGCGGCGGCGTGAACACATCCTGTGCCGCAAATGTGCGCGCGCGCAGAGCAGAAGGGCGTGGAGCGGGTGAGTGCCTCCGAGGCTGGTCAGTCTCCTCCCAAATACACAGTTGTTCGTCGGCTGACGCCACCGTGTGTGGCAGGGAGCGCCGCAAACTGTGAGGCATGAGTCAGTGGCACACTCAGGGGCTCACAGGCATGGCGGTTGCAGCGGCGGCTGGGGGGGCACCAAACAGTGCCCGGCAGGGAGTATACAAGGTGGCGGTGGGGGGCGGATAGCCCTGGGCCGGGAGGGGCGCAGCGGAACGTGACATGAGCCGCTCAAGGGGCAGCACCATGAGGGCGTCGCACCAGAGATCCATGTACACCATGGGTCATATACCCAAATACATGTATAAATACATGCATCATACACAGGTACTTCAAAGTACTTGGAAGTGTATGTACAGATCTGCATAAACCTCAGTATATATACCGTACATGTGCTTCAAAAGCACAGTATATATACCGTACATGTGCTTCAAAAGCACATCACGTGCCGCCCACCTGTGTCAGCGGCGTGATGTGCGAGCCCGTGAGGACCTCGTACCGGAGGTCCATGTCCACCATGGGGCGGCGCATGCGCAGCAGGGTCTTGCCCGCCTGAATCACCTGCAGCGCGCGGCAGACACGTGGGGGGGGCGGGGGGGGTTGAAATTTGTGTGTTGGTCATAGAGACATGAGGGCATATGCACACCGGTGTAAACAACGGGTGATTAGTCAGGCGGGTAGGCCGCGCTCAGCAGCGAGACGTGCGTGTACATGTCGAGGGTGCGCGCAGTGCCAGGTGCCGCCGTCGGGATGGTGAAGGGTTGAAGTAAGGTGCCAGTATTGAAGTACTGTGCAAGTGTAACTGCTGCTGGTGCAGGCGGGTGGCACTGCTGGCGACGCTTTCGCCGGCTGCTCGTGAACAGTCGTGACTGCCGCCGCAGCCTGCCCACGCAGACCTGCTTCAGGTAAGATAACTTTTAGAATAGAATTGATGTTTCAAGGATATTGTTGTGGTGTTGGCTTCCAATGCACAGACACGCCAACGCATGGGGTTGGCAGTGGTGACCTCAGACAATGGCGTCGTCATAACCAGGCAGTGGGCACGACCACCCGCACTACCATGGAGGCGCTGCCTGGTAAATGCAGCGAATGGCCACTACATTGCTGGGCAGCTGCGCTGCCCTCCCTCGGTGGTTGGTTGTCTGTATGCCGTTATGATGAAACCGCTCAGCTGAGGCGCAACGTTGCCCCGGCGCACAGTTTCAGTGCCTCTGGCGTGGCTCACCTCCCGAACCTCCTCACTCTCGTCAATGGAATCGTTGTCAAGGTGGATCCTCGTCTGAAAACTTGGGGGGGAAAGACACAGTCTATAAACTGTATCAATCTGATGAGGCGCTGCCTGGTAAATGCAGCAAATGGCCACTACATTGCTGGGCGGCTGCGCTGCCCTCCCTCGGCGGTTGGTTGTCTGTATGCCGTTATGATGAAACCGCTCAACTGACGCGCAACGTTGCCCCGGCGCACAGTTTCAGTGCATCTGGCGTGGCTGACCTCCCGAACCTCCTCACTCTCGTCAATGGAATCGTTGTCAAGGTGGATCCTCCACTGAAAACTTGGGGAAAAACAGATACAGTCTATACCTTCCAGACATTGCAAACTGTATCAATCTGATGTTTCATAACTTGTGCTTCCAAATGAAGTAGCAGAATGGGCGTGGCCCACCTCTCGAACCTCCTCGCTCTCGTCGATGGAGTCGTTGTCGAAGCGGACCACCAGGGTGCGGCGCGCGCGGTACATGCGCCTCACCACCTGTGCGCAGCGCAGCGGCAGACAGCAGCGCCGCAGCAGCAGCAGAAACGATTTGGTAGACTTGGTTATAAAAATTATAAATTTGATAAAAACATCCATGGGCCATCAGCTCAAGGCACGGGCGGCAGCATGGCGGGCCACATGCGGGCAGCGAGCGGGGAATTAACACAAACACACACCCCTGACGCCACAACAGGCTGCACATCAATGGACACGGCTCACTGAGCATTACACGCGTGAGACTGTGACGAGCAACAAGCGGGATGCAAAAGTACCCCAAATATTGTGACTTAACACAGTTAAGGTTATATACCCGTACCATGGCATAAGGCGCGAAGGCATGCACACCCCGAGGCAGCGCCACCGCTCAAGCCACCGCCGCCAAGCAGTGTCCGCTTCCGACGTGCACCCCCACGTGGTGTGGTGCTCGTTTGCACAAGCCACGCCGCATTAGCCCCCCCCCCCTCCCCCCCCCCGGACATGCTGAC
>JAULBY010045276.1:0-12716 GCA_032358315.1 Ophiocytium majus
CAGCATGCCACTGCACCCTGCCGCCAGAGTTCTGCTGAGCAGCAGCTGTGGCCTGCTCAGCAGCCCTCTGGTGCTCAGCAGCTCTCAGGTGCGGCGGGCCGGTGCCGCCGCCGGGGTGCTGCTGCGCCACCGGCACCGCCGGCGGGCGGAGCGACTTGAGGCGGAAGGCGGCACGGGGAGGGCCGAAGCCCGCGGGCGGGGGGTGCGACACGCTGATGCGCGGGCACTGCCTGCGACGTTTCCAGAGAGTTCCAAGGGCGGAAAGGGGCAGCGAGCGCCGCGGGGCAAGGCACTCTGGTGTGAGAAGCACGTTCCTGCAGAGGTTTTGTCTGAGGTGTGGCTGATGCTGGGGCAGCGCCTGCGGGTTGTCAGGACGTTAGGAGGGAGGGCAGAAAGTGCCGCAGCGGTAGGCACTACGGTGTGAGAAGCACTTTCATGCAGAGCAACTGGCGCGGGGTACTGTCTGCGCGGTTTCCAGAGATTTCAAAGGGCAAAGACGGGCAGCGAGTGCCGCGGCGGAAGGCATTGTGGTGTGAGGGGAGCACGCCCGCAGAAAGTTTTTGTTTTAGGTAGAGTGGTGAGCTCGGCGGTCAACGGCTGGGGGAGGCGCCAATACACGCGCTGCCCGCACGGGCGCATGACGGCCCAAGTGCGGCGCCTGCAGGGTATGGGGGGTGTCTGGTGTTGCCCAGCTGGATGGAAACCTTCCCATGGGCTTTGGTGTGGCATGCTGCCCCACCACGGCACTGTCTGGGGCGTTGCAACCTTTTTCGTTTCTTTCACTTCCGTTCAAGCATGGCTGTGGTGTGCAACAGTGGTAGCAGGCGCCGACGCGCATGCTGCCTGCGCAGGCGGATCAAGTTTGGAGTTACTTCCACATAGTATACTTCGAAGTACTACTATATGGCATATATACATGGTAATACCAGGTATTTGTATGAAGTATATGTGAATATGTGCGGTTGCACGCCAGTGGGCGGCACACTCAAAAGCGGTAGGTCAGCAGGGTCATGGTTTTGGTGGCCTCGTCCGAGAATCTTGTACAGTGGCGGGTCTAGATACTACCCTGGCGAAGCTCTACAGCACATGTTGAACGAAACTCACAAGGCTGCTAAGCGCAGTTACTTTGGTGGCTGGGGGGTAATGCCAGGCGGAAGCATGCGGGGCAATATTTGCACCTAGCCCCAAGCAGCCTTTTCTGTAGTACTACTTCGAGTATTTGGTGGGTTGTAAAGGCAGATTCACCCAAAAGGCCGCCGGAGCAGAAGTTGGTACTTCCATGTTTTTGCGCCACCACATCACAAACCCTACTGCGGCCACACCAGACTCCTAAACTTCTCAATGCCAAATCTTAGCAACTATCATATACTACTGCAGTACTTGATTGAAGTACAGTGTACATACTTCCGTACACACTACTTCAGAAGTCATTCTTTGAAGTGTACTTCGAAGTACGAAGTAGTGCAGAAAAAATATACTTGAAGCAGTAAAAAGTGTCCGGCATGTGTGTTTACTGTCCAGATGTAAGGGAAATATGCGGTTTCTAGGAATAGGTCAACATAAAATATGTTGCTGGCGCTCACAGAGCACACGCATGTGGCCACTGGCTGCGCGTACTGCTACTGTACCTACTACTGTAGTACTTGAGAATCGCTAGCGTTGGTGCGTGTGACACCGGGGGAGGCGACGACGTTCCCCAGCATTTGTACCGTGCATGGCCGCCCCACCTGGGGCACATACTGTGCCTGCCAACACATGTATTGCTGCAGCAATGCACAGTGGCTTCCAGACAGGGCAAGGAAGCGGGCGCACACTTGCTGCGCCGCAGGCACCTAGCCCCACGGCGAGTGCACCCTGTTGGCAACCAACCAACCAGACGAGTGCGCCATGGCACGCGCGCACTGTGTTTACGCAGCGCCAACAGCCGACGGCTGAGCTCAAGGCCAGCTCCTGCCATGCACCAAATGGTTTGCCTAGCGCACAGCAGCTCAGCACCATTCCATGTTTCGGAGTGGTTGACCTAACGATGGCATAGAGCAACCACACACACACTACAGCTACCTCCTGCCACCGGCAGCTGCAGCAGCTCACCCCTACATGCCATATAGTCTGCAAAATTTGTGGGAAAGAAACCTGAGAGGCTGTTAAGCCCCAGAATACTGCAATTGCTGGGGCAGGATGACAGGACAGCCTGTGGGGTGCTTTTTCCACCTGATTTCCACCACATAGCCCCGATTCAAGTGTGTGGGTGCATCCCAATTAATTGACTTGGTGTACACCAGCACCAGCTTTGTCCAGCACAACAACTGAGATGCCTACACCTGAGTTGCTGTACTCGGCGTGCCACCAATGATATTGTTAAGCACTCATGCATGTGTGTTTACTGAGCTATACCGCGTGTTGTACACCGCTCACAGCGCCTGGGCAGTTGCATCTCACATCTCACGCAGACCAGCCTCCACAGTGGCAGGCAGGCCCCTCTCCCTTGTGAGGTAAAAGGCACACCACTTACGGCATCACATAGAGCACACTTTCATTTAGCCATGCTTCAATTATACCACAACAGTGTTGTGAGCACACTGCCTTGCTGCTCAGAGTAGTGACTCAAATAACGTACACTGTGTCAACGTAGTCTACTTGTGTGCTGGGTGCGAAGGTTGTGAGATTCACTGCAAAGGGTCCTGCCCCATCACTCACTTTCCCACGAAGTGATTGTACACCGCCCCCAGCTCCTCCGAGCTGAGCCTCACGCAAAAGAGCCTCCATAGCAGGTCCCTCAGCTCCTTGCTAGTCAGCTGCCCCCCCGCGAACCCCTGGCGCAGCACTCCATCCCTCCCAGAGTCGTAGGCGAGGGAGGCCTGCTGCAGCTTCAGCAGCGCCCTCTGGAGCGGTGACAGGTCAAGTGACTCATCGCTGCTGTGGCCGTGGTGGCGCAAGTGGGGGAGGTGCTGCTGGCGCTCGCCCATGTCGCCTCGTGGTGGCGCACGCAGCAGCGGGGCCTAGTGCCTTCGCCGCATGGCTGCTGGCGCGGGGCAGGTGCCTTCAACTCGGTCTCCAGGCAGCTAACGGCACATCAGTCGCTGCTGATGCGTGCAGGCACCGGGCTGCTGCAGCTTTGCTACTGCAGCTGCTGGCTGGCGCCGCTGCTGCTCAGCTGAGCTGCTCTCGCCAGGAAACAGAAAACATACACCAAAAAAGAACAGTTACTTGACAGTTTCAGCCTCTAACAGCACACACACACAGAGGCGCGCGCGTGTGCATGCACGGTGGTACACTGCGCCGCTGCTGCCGTTGTGCAGCCGAAGTTGCTGCTGCTGCTTCTGGTGTTGATGCTGCTGCTGCTGAACCAGCCTGGTGGTGCCGCGCAGCCGCGCACCGGCGGGTGACGAGCAGCAACGGCCATTGCGGTAGTGGCGGCGGCTTTGGCGGTGGCGGCGACAGCGGCATTGGCAGCGGTGATAACAGTGGTGGTGGTGGCAACGACAGCAGCGGCAGCGGCGGCGGAGGCGGAGGCGGTGCCGTCCTGGTCTTTGACGGGCGCGCAGCGGACGTGATAAAGACGGGCGGCGAGAGCGTGCGAGCGCCAGCAGCCAGCGCCTATTGGCTGACCAGCTGCTGAGCAGCGGAGGCGCTGCTGAGCGCACACACACAGGCACGTGATTACAACCTTGGTGAGGGACCCACTGAGGGTCCTCCAAGACAACAACAGCGGCGGAAGCGCGGACCAACATG
The DNA here is from genome assembly GCA_032358315.1 of Ophiocytium majus. NCBI lineage: Eukaryota > Xanthophyceae > Mischococcales > Ophiocytiaceae > Ophiocytium > Ophiocytium majus. Next base: position 3,733 of record JAULBY010045276.1, read on the forward strand.
AGGAGGGGACAGCTGCAGACGAGGGTGCTGCGGGCGGCCAAGCTGCCCCTCGCCAAGGTGATTGATGTGGACGGTAAGCCTCTCAAACACCTAGGTGTCACGAGGTGTCCCGTGTAGCCGCCAGCAACTAAGAAGTTCGAACACAAGCAGACAGGGCAGCCACCATCTATGCTCTCCCCCAGCACCGTGTGGCACGCGTGGCAAAGCTTGTGCCAGCCCTCGTCTCCCCACCCCTAGTGTGCAGCAGCCGCATCGGTCCTGCAATACGGTGCAGACAAAACGACTGCGCGTCATCATGGATCGTGCTTGGGTGTGCTGGCTTCTTGACGCGCCTGTCCAAGTCCGCCTGGCATGGCGGCTCCTGGCATTAGGCCGAAAACCACCAGCGCCATGGTGTTGAGGCGCCCTAGCTACTGCTGCACCAGCCGCAGAGCAGCAGCTGCTCCAGGCACACACATTTGGCTGGATCTCCGGCCAAAACTTCAAGTTCCGGGCCGACTTCCGGTCAACAGCTGTACCGGTGCGCGTAGCTGCGCATAGCACACCTGCACCTGTTCATATTGGTGCCGGCAAAACGCAAAAAGGCAGTCACTTGCATAGCTGCACAGGCGTTAAGGCAGATACCTGCATCCCCGACCCTGGCCTCGCCCTGCCCCTCCCTTTGGTGTGTGTCTGTGTGTTTTTAGCGGCAGGCACACGGCCGCACACAAGCAGCCCGGCGCACTGCCACTGCTGTGAACGTACGCAAATCAGACGCTGCACGCATCCAGCATTGTGGTGCCGAGATGCTGGCATCTGCTGCCGCGTGCACTGTTGTACTGACCCCAGATAAAGCAGTTAGGGGGTGGTGTGTCAGGCGCATAAGCCCTTGGAAGTGTTGTTCCACCTGGACCGACCAACATGTTTTCCTTTTTCTAACTATGTTGCGACAGTGCGTCTGTAATTTTAGTCGAACCGTTGCCCCGCAGCCGCAGCAGCAGTGCGGCACGGTTACGTATCCCAGCAGAACAGAATATTGTCGACAGAAAGCGCAAGCAGGGAGCGTGGCAGGCTGCTTTGCGTGAGGGGTGTGTGTTGAGTGAATGTGGCTGAACTTGCGGCGGTGTTAGTCGACCAGGCAGAGCGCCTGGCAGGAGACAATGGCGTGAGGGGGGTGGGTTGAGCGGAGGCATTCGACTTTCCTGGTAGCGTGAGGGATCACACCAGACAAACACCTTGCACTTGAGAACGAACGCCTGCCCGTGTTTGTAGACAAGCATTCCTCCTGTACATGTACTTACAAGTACTGTATGGGCTCGCTCTTCGGCTTTTAACTGGTACTTTGAAGTACTTCAGAAGTATGAATCTGGTGCGCGTGTGACTGCGTGCGTGCAGCGGCGCTCGCCGGCCCCACCCCGAAGCGCGAGGGCGGCGGCGGCAGCGGCGGCGGCAGGCAGCGCGGCAAGGGGAAGGGCGCCAAGGCCAAGAGCCCCTCGCCGCAGCCAGAGCATATGACCACGCACACAGGCAAGTGAAAATTACCCCCCCCCCCCCCCCCCCCCCCCCGCCCACTACGCACTTGCTTGCGCACGCAACGTGAAGTTCTGCATCTTGACGTCAGGCAACGGGGGTCCGTGTGTGTGGCGTGAACCAACCTGGACAAAGGCAATTGCTTGTAGCGGCACGCATACTGCTGCTGCTGCTGCTGCTGCTAGTGCTGCTGCTAACACGCACGACACGAAGTGCACCTGCGCTGTGCCATGCCAGTACTTGGCACACAGAGTGCTCATGACTTGGGCTGAGCACTGCCGCTGCTGCTCAGCACTGGGCCTTGCTGCTCAGCAGCAAAAGCCCCAGGCACGGCAAATAGGCACGGGCGCACTGCTCCTCGTGTGTATGTCCTTAGGTGTGTGATCAGGGGAGCACAGGGTTGCAAAGCCCAGGCCGCAAACTTGAACCTGACATGTGGGGGTAGGGACTCCAGACGGCGGTATAACATATGGCGGGCCGGCCTGCCCACTCGGATGCCCCGCTCGCCTCTCGACCTGGCTCCAGTGGTGTTGACATGTGATAACCTAGTACGTGGGCTCGTACATGAGGCTGCGAACGTGTGTTTCCATGTCCCTGTGACGTGGCATGGTGGCAACGCCAGTCCGATACGCATTCTCCGCCACGGCGGTGGCAATTGAGATGGAAACTGACCGGATATCCTGGGGCAGCGGTTGGAGCGGGGAGGCGGCGGCCATGCACACATAGCTTGATGTGTGGTGACGGTCAACTAGAGGGTGCTGCTGGTTCCAGAGGCGCAGCGTAATATGCAGCGGCCTCTGAGGCAGCGTAGGCAAGAGCACCAGCAGTAAGTACTTTGGACCCCACAGGAGGTATAATGTGGGGCACCGCTAACTGCCACAACATGGTCTTGGTTGCAACTGCATGTGCGCACGGCTATCATGTGGTCGCACTACTGTGTACAGCAAACGCTCCTGCTGTTCTTGATGCAACTGCTGCTGACACAGAGCACCAGCCTGGCGACCTTCACATAGCACACGACGAGGTAATACTCAGAGTAAACAATGTGCTGAGCATAACCTGCGCGATTGCCTGGGTGTTATGGCAGGGGTCAGTTGGCCGTGAGAGCATGCCACTGACCTTAAGGTGTGGGTATGGGCATGACGCGTCCAGACGGTCCTGGGGCACATGCTCAGCCAGCGCCTGCAGCAACACCACACAAGAAAAGCACCAGGCACGCAGCTGACAGCGGTCAGGTGCACTGCCATGTCTGAGCAGATCAAAAACTGCGCTGCCATCGCTCGCACATGTGCACGTGTTACATGCGAGAAGCACCTCCACTACACAGCTTTCATGGCAGCTCACACACACACGCTGTGCCCACCATGTACACATAAGAGTCACAGGGTGTCACATCACATGGGTTGTTGACACAGCATAACACCACGCTTCACAGACTGTGGCACTTGCCTGTGCTGCCAGGAACATGTCGTGGTTGGTGAGGCGGGTGCTGCCTGCGGCACGTGCACCAAGGCCAATGCCTGGGAAGATGTAAGCGTTGTTGCCCTGCCCAGGGATGTACGTCTGCAGCAGTGGCGACAACAGCAAAGTAGCCAGGATTGCAGAGGAAGCCATGAGACCATGCAGCACAAGATTGTGTTTGCAAGAGGAATAAGCGTCATGCTTGCAACTCCGCAACCATGCATTGACAGGCATTGCATGTACCATTGGCGGTACTTAATGCATTGGTAAGGCGCTGTGCACAGATGCAGGCGCGTTTTGCAGCACCGTCTGTGCATGGCAGCAGCAGCTCGCAGCCTATGTTGCCTGTGTCTCACCTTGCCAAGGAGGTCAACGGGCTCAAACGGTGAGCCAGACGCAAAAATGGCCTTGCCCTGCATGAGTCGTTCAGCGCCAGCCAGCACACACACACGGAAGTGAGTGGCACGCAGGATAACATTAGTGCGGGCAACGCTGAAGTCAATGAGCTGCAAAGCGCAAGCAGTTTGCAGTGACGGCAGAAGTCTGGCTGAGGAACAGCACATGCACCCAGACCAGAGTGCCACAAGATGCACGCAGCAGCACTGCCCTTGCACGCGCTGAAGTGCGGTCATACCAGCATACGGCACTGTTGGTGCCACCAGCACAAGTGCGCAGTAGAGAGGCTGGGACAAAGCGCCTGTTATTCAGGAACATCAGTAGCAGCAGCTGCTGCGCACATTTGAGAGTGCGCGGTGTGCAAGTGCCGTTATGGTGGGCTGTGTGTGTACGTATGTGACCTGCAGCCAAGCACTCACGTTGGACCACCGATAAGCCTCCTCCGCAGTGCACTCAGCCTGAAATAGCACAACAGCACACACAAAAAAACAAGAGCCACATCAGGGGCACATTGATCAGCAGTAAGGCGGCAAGCAGCTGAACACATGGCACCGGTTGTCACACTGCATCTGCGGAGTTTCCACCACCGCACATACTACACACGTGCGCGAACATGGCGCACAAGTACACGCAGGCACTTTAGCTATGCTCATTTATTTAGAAACCACACAGCCGGGTAGAACGGGAAGCACAGCCACAGCCAGCGCACAACAAATTTTACCCTATCCACAGGCCACTCGCACATTGGCTGTAAGCGACTGCCTGTATACTGTCTATCAATCAACGGCAAATGTAACAGTGCAGGGCACATGCAGAAGCTTGGCGCGGTGCCACACAAACAATGTGCAGGAACAAAGCAGGTGGACAGGCTAGACTTGGAGCACAACAAAAAGCGCATACGCTGCTGCGCCACCAGTCCACAAGACAGGCAATATGGCAGTTTTCAAACACACAGTTGCTCAATTGTACATGGATTACACACCTTGGAGGTAGGGTTGGAGAGGGCAAAGATGATGGGGCGCTCATTCAGCGCACTCATGGTCTCAACCACCTGTGGGGCGGCAAAATGGTTTTTGTGGCAACGGCAGCAGCACTCACTCAGTTATTGCACGGCATACGCACCACAGCGCTGTGGCTGGGTGACAGGCGGAGGGATATACATGCTGCACCAACGCACCACGCGAGAGTACTGGTTGTAAATTCAGCATGGGTATGTGCAGCGTGTCTGTGGCACGCTGCAGCACGTGGTGCCACCTTCCCTGCGCTATGCCGGAAGGGTACGCGCGCACCCGCACACAAATATGCGAAGGTGCGTCCAATGACAGTGCCAGCACACCACAGAAAAAAAGTGAGGGGACTCAAGGCGTTGCTCAGCAAGGTATGCAGCTGACCTCTTGGTTGAATGCCTTGGGCGTGGTCGACGCGCCAACCAGGATGGACGGCTTGATGGCACGGATGGCAGCCGCAAGGTTGCTTTGGAAGGGGACATCATGCGCAAAGGGAAGCTTGTGGTGCTGCGATCGGGCAGAGAATACAGTCACGGCGCAAGTACCAGAGGCGCAGGTAGCGGCAGAGGTATGGGACGTAAGCAGCTGAGGTGGTTGACAGGTGTTTTCTCAACAGGCGGCATGCCCACAGGTGACGTTCTGGCAGCAGTGGCGGCGACTAGCATGGCATGGTCTTCTGTGTGCACCCACGTCCTACATCCCATAGACTGTCACAGTCACTTCGGGTATGCCAGGCCACGTCATGGGTGAGATGTGCCCCCCCCCCCCCCCTCTCCACCGTGTTGCACAAGAATCTGTGTGACAAGAGCACTCTTGAATGTGACACATGATGAGACGAGCAGCGCACCTGTAGCTCACTGGCGCGGCTGCTGCACACCAGGCCCTTGGAGTCGAGAAGGAACACACGCTTCCTGTCAACATCGCAAAAGGGATCAGCACAAACAACGTGCAAAAGGGTGCATGATCAGGGTATGTATGCATGCGGTCATCATCAGTGCAAGCCATCGTTGCCAGCGGTGCTATAGCGCACTGAATTGGTGCCAACGCACACATGTACACAACAGCCTCATATTTCTGTGAAGAGCAACTCAGCAGTGCCCAGATGCAGAGCAACAATTTGGCAACACTGTTGTGTCCAAAGTGAACACTGCACCACCCCGCCCACCTGCACTCTTGCACATCTTCCCCAGTCTCCCTGTGCATGGCGTAAGCTATCAGCTCTGCCATGCCAGTGCCAGCTTCACCTGCTCCCAAGAACAGCACTGTGTGGTCTTTCAGGGGCACGCCGGTGATGCGCTCACTGGCCAGCAGCCCGCCCACAGCCACACTAGCAGTGCCCTGGGATGGGTCGGCAGCCAAACGGCAGCAGCGGCAGTGAGTGCAGCAGCCACTTAGGGCAAGCGGTATCATTAAGCCAGTGGTGTCAGCATGTGCCTGACATTGTGCCAAGGTGTGCAGCCAGGACCATTAGCTAATCCCCACTGCCACATACAGCTCTGCCTGTCATCAGCACTGAAGCAAGCAGCTACATGCATGGCGGCGTGCTGTGCCGCAGCTGCTTGAAAGTGTGTGGGAAACCGCTCCAGACACACATAAAAAAAGGCGTGTCTGCAACTTGGCGGATGTGAGGCCCCAGCAGCAGGTAAAGTATGGCAAATGTTTTAAAGGGGCGTTTCCAGGCGCCCACCTGTATGTCATCGTTGAAGCAGCAGGCACGCTCCTGCCAGCGGTCCAGCAGGCGGAATGCATTGGAGTTGCCAAAGTCCTCAAACTGTGCACAAACAATTGCACAAACACATACAGCAGCACCACCACGGCACAGGAGCAGCAGTAGCAGCAGCAGCACCCCTCAGCACCGGTCAACCATGAGCAGCGGCTGCTGGTGACTGATGGCTGCAAGCTGGGCACACAGCAGTGTAAGCGGAAGTGCTGCCGCCAAAGCAGTGACATGGTAACAAAAGAGCAGCCGATATACCACAGTGTACTGATCATTCCACGAGCATGGTGCTGTGTCAGCTGGAATACGAGGATGCACCATGTAGCAGCACCACTGCGGCAACACTTGTGAGCTGCGAACACAAAGTTGAGTTGTTGTGTGTCACTTCAGCGTACTTGCACAGCAGCTCCCGCTTGCAGGCAGCAGCAGCAGCAGCAGCAGCAGCAGCAGCAGCAGCAGCAGCAGCATGTGCTTGCACATTACAAGTGAACAGCCATGGTGCAGAGCGCCCTTATCACCTGCAGCAGCACACTGTCGCCGTAGGCATCCATGGCAGCCTCCATGAACTCATCCACAAAGGCATCGTACTCCTTGCCGGTGACACGGCGCTGCAGCGCACACGAGTGCACAGAGACGCACAAAGCACATCCACCAAGTTGAGAAACGTGCCGGAGCAGCAGCTGCAAACACATAGAACAAGTGTTTGACAGCAAGTGCCGTGTGTCCACAAACAGCATGCAGCAACCACGTTTGAGGCTGGCACCTGGAGCCTGGGCACACGCGCATCCAGGGCATATCAGCCCCGCAACAACAGCAGCACCTGGTCCATACACTGCAAGGCGCACCAACAGCACAGGACATGCGTTTGTGCGATATTCCCCCCTTTGAACCCCAACTGTATGGAAGGGATCAGCATCAAGAAAGAGTGCCGAGTCATGAACAGCAGTGGTAGCAGACACTCACGCATGCACCCACTGACCTGCCGGAGGCCCATGTAGAATGGGTCATCGAGCTTCTCTTGGTTGTTGGTGCCAACGTCCAGGGTCACAGGCAGGCACTGGCGGGGCGGCATGCCCGCGCAGGCAGTGTACAGGGCAAGCTTGCCCACGGGAATCGCCATGCCATCTATGCCCTGCAAGCGCTCAGCAGCAACAGCAGCAGCAGCAGCAGCAGCGAAAGCAGCAGCAGCAAAGCAGCAGCGGCAGCAGCAGCAAAAGCAGCAGCAAGGTCAGCAGCGGCAGCAAACGTCGGCAGCACTGGCGTGGTGTAGGTGGGGTGGCATGCAACAGCTGTGCTCAGCAGCTGTCATACTGGCACGCAGCAAGCGGCGGATGGGTGAAGCAGCGGCATGCAGCACAACACCACAGCTGTGCCTCGGCTATGCTTTATCATAGTTTGAAGGCAATTGAAAGCGGCGTCATGCTACTTTAAGTTTGTTGTACACACACATGAACAGTAGTATTGACACATCGCAGTCTTTACCTGGTCGCCCAGGCCGAGTATGCGCTCCCCATCGGTGAAGACAATGGCCTGTATGTCTTTCTGCGGCCAGTTGTCAAGTATCTCACGCACGTGTCCGCGGTCATGTATGGAAAGGTACAGGCCTCGAGGTGCCTGCCTGTCGACATCGAGTAGGCAACACAACGGCAGCAAGGGTAGTGGCGCAGTGCGTCAAGGAAGGAGGGTGAGCTGCATGGTGTGGGTGGGTGGTGGGCACATGGCGTGCTAGCTGCATGGGTGTCAGCGTACGTAAACGCGAACTTAATGCGTGCGCAGAAGGGCTCTGATGTTTTGATGCAGTGCAGGAACCAACACCACCAGCAGCAGCGGGAGCAACAGCAGTGGTCTTGCAGTGTACCTGTATATGTGGCTGAAGTTCTGGCAGGCCTCCCCGACGGCAGGAGTGTATATGAGGGGCATGCACTCGTATATGTGACGCGCCAGCAGCGCATAGTAAAGCGTCTCGTTGGTGTCCTGTGGCACAAATAACAAAAATGAAAAACGAAGGCATCATAAGGCATGTGCCAGGGTATGCACTTGACACACAGTTGACAACCAGCAGCGCAGCTGCCGCCAACGCTGTCCCCTGGGCATGTGGGCAGCAACATGAGTGCCAGCTGCTTCTACTGCAGCTTGCCCCAGAAAAGCACACACTGCCCGGGCTTGGGAGGCGGCTGTGCCAAACCATGTAAACCCTGTCTGTGGGCTGCTTGGAATCAGCTGCACGTGTAAGTTCGTGGTTGAGTCATGGAGACGAGTCATGGAGAAATGAAATTTAATTTATTTATAAATAAACCATTTGCTTACAAGTTTGTAATGCTGCATCCATGTCCCGTGGTGCGCGCACCATGCTGCATCCATGTCCCGTGGTGCGCGCACCAAAAAACAGGAGACTAGGGTGAAGCAGGGTGGCACCCCACCTCCCCACCAGCCTCATGCCGGCAGACGTTGATTGTGTTACTTCTTGGCTGGCGTCTTGCTACACTCTCCATTTTCATGGCAGCTCAACATGGCGCACTGCAATGTTACCATCAACCAACCAGCCATGCACAATGCACGGGCCACCAAACCCCGAAACCACAAGAACCAGTACCACCAGCTGTTGTTGAACCAACACCGACTTGCATCCTAGCCTGTCACCACCCCAGCGGCTGTGCCAACCCACCAAAGAGTGATAGGGGACTTCACAACTTTATCGGGCCTGACGCACGCTGTAAACCTCATTACAGCAAGGCAAAGTAGTTTCATTGCAATGTACTACTAGTAGCACACGGGTGAGTCTAACACCTCTCACGCCATATTCAGGCTTGCTCAATGTGTGAAAGAAACCAAAAAGGTGACTGAGCCCAGGTACTACCGTGGCTGGGGCAGAAAGCCAGGCCGAAGCCTGTGTG
>JAULBY010045287.1:0-12714 GCA_032358315.1 Ophiocytium majus
TTCATCAAATCAGTTAAACTGGTTTGAATTTCTTCTAATGTCTTTTCGGACAGTTTTTTCTTATCTAAGAATGGATGCTCCATTCAAATATTTATCACCAAGGAGAGAGTGCAATTCTTTTCCAGATATCATTACCAATAAAGATATTAGCAGTAGTAGCAGTTGAATTAGAAGTTAATGTAACTACTGTACCAGCTATTCCATTTGTGCGAGATTGGCTAACTGTAATATTTGGACTAGATATTGATTTAATGTAATAAACTGTATTAGCCTTCAATTCAGCAATATCAGCAGCAAACAATATTGGCGCATTTACTACTAAACTTGATGTATTATTTAAAGTAATTACATTTGTAGTATCTGTAGTTGACAATACATTTTTTGGGTATATTGCAGAATTATATGTATCAGTAGCAATATACACATAAGAAACCGGGGTACCAATCATAGTAGTGCCTGAAGCATTTGCACCAATTGCAACATTAGCGCCGCCGATAGTCGATGACACCGTAAATGTATTACTTGACACTACGTTTCTTACATAATATGTATTTCCTACTACAATGTTAGCTTCAAGTGAAGTACCAGTGAATACCACTGGTAAATCTGTATAAAGTTGTGCAGTGTTACCTGAAGTTGTAAGATATGGGTCTGTATTAACACCGGTAATTGGTAATTGAGTATATGACGGTGCAACTGCTATATCACCATTGACATCACCTTGAAAGCCAGTCGGTGGGACAACTGCACGTTGTTGAATTTGTGTAGATTGAGTAGGTCTATTAAGTGGTTGTATGTATAGTGTATTTCCGCAATCAGTGGTACTTATCATATAGTTAAGTTGTGTTACACCATATGGTACCGTAAGAGTTGGCACCCCACCAACATTAGAAAAATTTTCAAGTGTAGTTACACCATTAACATTAGATATAGCTAACTCGGTTGGGAAGCTAATTACTGCGTTAGCGTTTGAAACAGCAAGATTTATTTGAATATTACTCTGAGTACCAGTGGGTGACCAACTACCAAAATTAAGAGTAGTATCAGCAGAAATAGTGCCATATTGCACATCTCCCAATGATGCATTTACTAATACTGTTCCAGCTAAAGCATTTCCCAAATTATAAGTAGTTGCTCTGAAGCTGCGTACACTTGCGTTACTGATAAGGGTATTAGCCATATCGTTATTAACTGTAGTGCCTAGTAATGCCTGTTTAACTACGACTTTATTTTGCAAGTCAGTAATTTCTGTACCAGCAGTATTTAAATTAGTTACGATAGAGGCAAAGTTATCTCTGAACCCTTGGCTATTATTGTTAACGCCCGGGACAGGGTAATTTACATTTATTGCGTTTGTATTGATTGTACTCATGTTTGTATTCCGTTATATATATTTAGTATTGTGTTTCATCCGGCAAAATTGTTTGTCTAGGGAACAGCACATAGAAATCTTGACTATTTAATGGATCAGGAGTAGGAGTAGCACTGGGTAACCCCGTCCAAGCAGGTGGATTTAATCCATTATCCCAATCATATGTAGCACTCTTGTTAACCGTAAATCTATCAAGTTCAAAATTAATTTGATTCAATGAGTAATTTACAAAATTACCTTGTGGATTTGTATAGCCCCAATTTGTTTCTATATTTGTCTTAACAGTATCAGCAAATCCTGGTTTTGTGTAACAAATTACCCATGCTTGAGTATATCCCAATGTACTGCCATTGGCTTGTTGACTTGTCATCCACTGTGGTAACAATGTGCTATTAAATACTTGTCCTAATACATCTGCTACTTGTGTACGCATATTGAACAAACTATTAGGATACAATATAGCGGCATATCCAGGAGACAAGCTAGTATAATATTGTTGCCCTTGTAAATCCTCATAGCTAGTAAAAACATTAGTAACGCTAGTATACCATGGCCCTAAATTCAAATCTATTGGTCTAGGCCAATCTACAGATTTAGGAACACTGATTCCCGCAGGGTTGACTAGATTATCTATTACTTCACTATACACCACTTCATATATAATATCGCCTGCATCATTTTTTGCCACCGCAGTTTTTAATTCACCTAATGTTATATTTCTCCAATAGTGATTTTTCTTTTGTATTGCTGCAATATATTGATTTATGTCACTGGCATATATTCCATATGCATGTTCATATATAACGCTAGTAGCTTTACCAAAATGAACATCGGTTGGTCTGTATAATAATTCAGGATCTATTAGTGAATCATTATCTAATAATGTACTTAACAGTTGTCTATCTTGTATACTTGGGGTTGCAGCCATATACAATATATCAGTTGGTTGACTATATTCTTGATATACATTTACACTAAATGTTTTAGTAGATGATATTGATGTATATTCCGTTGAATATGCTTCTACGGTAAAACTAAAATTAGTTGTAGTATTTGCATCTAACACTTGAGAAGTAGGTTGATCAGCTATAATACCTATTATTTCACCGTTAGATAGTAATTGTAAATCAGGCGGCAATGATCCTGCTGTTACTCTATATTGTAATGAAACATCCGATAATGCTAATACTTTCAATGTACTGATACTTCCATTAAATACGATTCCCAAATCTTCAGATGTGATCCAATCAATAGTTCCTACTATATCTAAACTTAATGTTAGTGAGAAGTTAAAGTTACCTGACGTTATTGATGGATTTCCAACTTTTCTTGTACTAACAGTAAAGTTATAATTACTGATACCCGCAACATCTAATATTGGATACCCTGTCAACCATCCTGTATTTGAATCTCCATCCATCCAACTTGGTAAATTTGAAAATACATATTGTATATCATTGCCGTCAAAATCATGACCTATTACTTTAAACGCAAAGTAGTTATCACTTTGAATTGTACCTATCTGTGCAGGATGTGACGGAGCAATAGGGGGCAATATATAATAGCCATAATATGGATCAGTATCAGTCGGAGCAATGACCAATGGTCTTGTATTCAATATAGACGGCAATCTACTATTAGGTGGTAATCCCGGACCACCTTGGCTTATTGATAAGTTTTGATTAGTAACTGTAATTGAATAAGAAGCTATATTGCCTCCCAATGAACTCAATAATCTTAATACAAATGAATATGTTCTTTTAGTGGGTTGACCTGATGATATACTAGGTACAGTAACATTCATTGTGCCGGTCGCATCTGCAAGTGGCAATGCAGTTCCAAATTCTGTTGCAGATATTGAAAATGAATTGTTTGTTGTATTGACGGCTCTTATATAATAAGTTTGATTAGCTACAAGATCGCCAAAGACATTGGTAAATACAACTGGTCTACCTATCATAGTACTGTTTATTGCATTGTCAACACAGAATATATAATCACTAGATGAAACTGATGAAAGTGCAATTGTTGTTACTGTGGGTAATGTTAGATTAACAGTCGGAGGTGATGCATATCCTTGAATAAGTCCTGATTCAGATAATTCAAGACCCGGTGGTAACAATCCTTCTTGTAAATCAACTACTACTGTATTTGTAGGATCAGGATTAGCATATTGTACTTGAATTTGTGTCCACGTGCTATCATTTATACTTCTTAATGATCCTGCCGGGGTAGTAAATTGTGGAACAGCCGTGCCTGATACCGTAATACTAAATGTTCTATCACGTATATTGCCTAAGTTATCTGTAGCACGAATGGTAAATGAAGTTGTAGTATTCTGTGTAACTAGTGTTGGTATACCACTTATCAACCCATTGCTAGATTTTAATGTTAGATTGGTAGGAAGTGTGCCAGATAACAAAGTATATGTTACTGTAGATGCAGGAGTCACAGGGGTTGCTGACAATATAACTGTCAATGCAATTCCATAGGGATAAGTTCCTATAGAGCCTGCGGGTGTGATCCAAGTTGGTTGTGCCATATTAACTTGTTAAATAATGCATCGCTAATTCGTAATGATGCTTTCTATCTTCTAACCCAATTGTACCACCATTGATACGTTTAGTTAATGTTACAAAATCTCCACTATCACAGTATTGATTTAGTTTGTTATTATCCCAGAACCATCCAGCACTTGCTACAGCACCGTTTGGCGTTTCTAAGTAAGCTATTGTATCTTCTAAACTCATGCCTAAATCTGCTGCAAATTTTGTATAGTTAGCACGACCTGTTAATTGAATTAGTCCACGACCACAGAAGCGATATCCATCACCTGATTCTTCTGGGCCATTACTCATACGATTAGCATAGACACGATTAGCAATACGTTCTGGCTTTTTAGCATATTGATTTGCTAAATCTTCAGATGGGAAGTACTTCTTAAATGTTCCCATTAGTCCTTTAGCACTATAGTTTAAGTTTTCTTTGATAGCAGTATATCCACCGGATTCGTGTGCTGTTTGTGCTAGAAACCCTGCTAATCTTGCTGGATTAACATTCATGTCATAGTATTCAGCCACTGTGTTTAGTGGTTCTAAGTATCCCTCAAGAATACTTGCTTTTGTTCGGGGACACATGTGTGTCAATAAATCTAGTGTTACCATTTTATCTCCTTATGATTTTCCTATAACAACTTCAATCATACCAAAGTCGCCTGTAAAGTTTTCTAATGATTTACCAATGATTGTACCTGCACGTGCCATATTATTTGATACCGCACGTCCGTTTGGACCTGTTACCATTAAATCACCTTTAGAAACGTTACCTTGTACTAACACTGGTACACGCCCAGATAATGCAAGATCAATAACATGTTCACCTTCACATGCCGAGTTCATCAAATATGCTGGGTTTGTAGATACAACCCCGGCAGCAGAATGACTATCAAATGCATTAGAGATAGTAACTTCAAACTTTCCACCAAAGACAACAACTGTGCCTGGTTCATACTGTTGATCGGAAACATAACGTTCTGCTAAGTCAGCGTAAGTTGCATTAAGTCTTGATCCTGCGCTTAATGAGAAATTACCGGTGAATGTACCTACATTAGTATTTGAACCTACTGAAATTGTAGCGGCGTTTGATAGTGTTAATCCAGTCAATGTTCCAAGACTAGTAATATTTGGTTGTGCCGCTGTTGTTACTGTTCCCGCTGTTGTTGCTGCCCCAGTTAGTGCCCCAGTGAATGTAGTAGCAGATACATTACCGGCTGCTATATTACCAGACACATTTGCATATCCTGCAATGTTAGCACCGGTGCCAGTAACTGTTAATGTTGTGTTACCCACTGCTGCTATTGTTACATTACCATTCGCTGTAGCGATATTGACATTACTATTACCATTTGCGTGAACACCAAATAAGTTACCAACAAATGTAGTAGCATATAAAGCACCATTACTTGCATTAGCAATAAATGCAGTATTACCCAACGGTTGAATGTTACCTGTCGTACCGCTTTGTAATGTAAGATTAAAGTTACCGGAACTTGCGACCCCTGTACCAACATAATCAGTAACATTAGCATATGCTACATTTAAGTTAGCAACACGAGTTGTACTTGTTACAGTTAATGGGGCAGTACCTGTCGCTACGTTACTTGTAAATCCAGTAGCATTAGCAACTGCATTAACATTTAACCCAGTTAATGTACCCACTGAAGTGATATTTGGTTGAGCATTAGTTGTAACTGTACCGGCAGTAGAGGCACTTGTTGCAGCACCTGATAAAGCACCAACGAAAGTAGTAGCTGTAATAGATGCATTGCCTAAGTTAGCACTAATACTAGTGTTGATTACCGCAGATGAATTGCCATTTGCTGATGAAGTAGAGAATGTTGGGTATACTGTTGTAGAAGTAGATGTGTTTTGTAACAACGCTGCTGCATTAGTTGCACTACCTACTGTACCGGTGACATTAGCACCGACTAATGAACTTAATCCATTGCCGTTACCAGTAAATACACCTGTATTAGCAGTAATATTTGGTGCTGTAATTGTACCACTTACACCAAGTGATGTTAATGTACCAACACTTGTAACTTGAGTTTGACTTGCATTAACACTAAAGGTTGAACCAGTTAATGTTAGTCCAGTGCCTGCACTATATGTGCCTGCACCAGAGAACTGAACCCATGTGATTGATGTTGTTCCAACTGTGATAGTATTATTTGTTGTACATGTCCAACCTGTATCAGCATTAGTTGTTCCTAATTCAACAAACACAAATGCTCCTGGCATTTCAGTGCCTACATCAAAGTCAGTAGCACGAGTCAATACCCATGGAACACTTGCAGTACCAACTGTTGTTACTGTATAGATACCATTGAATGCTGCTGATTGAGTTGTATTATTAACAAATGCACCTGCTTCATTCTTAACAAGAATACGATCACCAACTGTTGGTACATTAACGCTGTCAAGAGTTAAGCCAGCAGTTGTTCCGCTGTTAGTTAATGTTGCACCAACACCGCTTGTCCCATTGTTATAAGTATATCCGGTACCACCATTACCAAACAATGTTGCTGTTGTAGCGTATACTACTGATGCTTTAGGATCAAGTCCTTGTGCTGTAGTATCAACATAGTTTTTAGTAGCTGCATCCTGTGCTGCTACTGGGTCAGCAAGACTTGTTATGTTCTTGGTGCCCATGTTAACATTACCACTAAGTGTTAATCCAGTTAATGTACCAACACTAGTGATATTACCTTGTGCTGCTGTAGTTAAGTTACCACCTAATGTAGTAAATACTGCCCCTGCACCACCTATATTACCAACGTTAGCGTTGCCTGAAATATTTGCTGTACCGGTGATATTAGCACCAGTGCCAGTAATAGTCATAGTTGTGTTACCAACGGCTGCTATAGTTACATTACTATTTGCAGTAGCAATTCTTACATTACTATTACCGTTTGCCAGTACACCTAAGAAATTAGTAGCACTTAAATTGCCAGTAACTGTTAGTACACTTGTTGCCTTATCGAAGGTCAAGTTAGCATTTGCGCCAGGAGACCCTGCATCGTTGAATATAACCTGTGTATTACTACCCGCAATTGGTCCAGTAGCGCCCGTAGCACCATCATATCCCGTCGCTCCAGTTGTACCAGTCAATCCAGTAGCACCTGTTGCTCCGTCATAGCCAGTTGCACCAGTAGTACCGGTCAATCCAGTAGCACCCGTTGCTCCTTGATATCCAGTAGCACCTGTAGCACCGTCATAACCTGTTGCACCAGTTGTTCCTGTTAAGCCAGTAGCACCAGTAGTACCTGTTAAGCCAGTAGCACCAGTTGCACCGTCGTATCCAGTAGCACCAGTAGTGCCTGTTAGACCAGTAGCACCTGTAGTTCCTTGTATACCGGTAGCACCAGTTGCACCTTCGTAACCAGTTGCACCTGTAGTTCCTTGTATACCGGTAGCACCTGTTGCCCCATCTAAGCCAGTAGCACCTGTTGCCCCATCTAAGCCAGTAGCACCCGTTGCCCCATCTAAGCCAGTAGCACCCGTTGCTCCATCTAGTCCTGTTGCGCCTGTTGATCCATCGTATCCAGTTGCTCCAGTACTGCCATCATAACCAGTAGCACCGGTAGTACCTGTTAAACCTGTTGCACCAGTACTGCCATCATAACCCGTTGCACCTGTTGCACCATCTAAGCCAGTAGCACCCGTTGTCCCTACTAAACCAGTAGCGCCAGTCAAGCCAGTTGCACCAGTTGCTCCGTCATATCCAGTAGCACCAGTAGTACCGGTCAATCCTGTGGGTCCAGTAGCACCTGTCGTACCAGTTAAGCCCTGCGGACCAGTTGCACCTTGAATACCATTAATTAATGCTAAGAATAGCGGATGATTGTTAGCAAAGTTAGTAGTACCAGTTCCGCCTGATCCGGTTGAATCAACTGGTACTGTCCAATATCCTGCATTGTTAGTAGGAGCTCCTGTTATAATGAAATTTTGATAGTTAGCACTATTGGTTTGATCTTGTATAAGAATTGATTCTGTAGCAGATAATAATGCTAAGAATACATCAATATCAGTTCCATCGTCAGTTAAATGACTGATGTTAATTGAAGTTGCATCAATCTGAGTAACTGTATCCCAAAGAATGAAACCATTACCTGGATCACCTGAAGTAGCGCCGGTGTCTGCTTTGTATAAGAACAGACTTGTACTCGTACCTTTCTCACCCGTAGCGCCTGTCAATCCAGTTGCACCAGTTGCACCTAAGCCAGTAGCACCTGTAGAACCATCATATCCAGTTGCACCAGTAGTACCTATTAATCCTGTTGCGCCGGTTGCACCGTCTAACCCGGTAGCACCAGTTGCACCTTGATATCCAGTTGCACCAGTTGATCCGTCATAACCTGTCGCACCTGTTGGTCCGTTCAATCCAGTTGAACCAGTGGTGCCCGTTAGACCTGTTGCACCAGTCGCTCCATCTAGTCCAGTTGCACCGGTTGACCCTTGATAACCAGTTGCACCAGTAGTACCAGTTAAGCCAGTAGCGCCTGTTGCTCCATCTAGACCAGTAGCGCCTGTGGCGCCGTCTGGTCCAGTAGCACCAGTAGTACCTGTTAAACCAGTTGCACCTGTAGCACCATCATACCCAGTTGCACCTGTTGCTCCATCTAGTCCAGTAGCGCCTGTTGCTCCATCTAGACCAGTAGCACCAGTAGTGCCTGTTAAACCAGTTGCACCTGTAGCACCATCATACCCAGTTGCACCTGTTGCTCCATCTAGTCCTGTTGCACCAGTAGCACCATCTAGTCCTGTTGCACCAGTTGATCCATCATAACCAGTTGCGCCTGTAGCACCGTCATAACCTGTTGCACCGGTTGATCCGTCATAACCTGTTGCACCTTGTGGTCCAGAAATAATTTGCCATGACCCATTAGGATAAGCATAGCTAGGAGGATATATACCACTCCATGCACTGATACAAACATATGTTACGTCTAGATATGTTACTACATCACCCGGGACATAACTATCGCCGCTAACCCAATTACCAAGAAAATTAAATCCAGGGCCTGTAGCGCCAGTAGCGCCTGTAGCGCCATCATATCCTGTTGCACCTGTAGAGCCATCATATCCTGTTGCACCTGTAGTGCCATCATATCCTGTTGCACCTGTAGTGCCAGTTAGACCAGTTGCACCAGTTGCACCATCTAACCCAGTTGCACCTACTGATCCTGTTGCGCCAGCTGGTCCTTGTATTTTACCTACATCAGTCCATGTACCACTGATTTTAACCCAAAGATCACCAGTAGTTTGGTCTATAACACCATCACCATTAACTGCACTTGGGAATGCAGTATTCAATGTTGTTTGTGGATTATTTGGTGGATTTACATATACGTCAGCAACACTGCCAATAATTGATACACTCGTACCATCTGCACCTGTTGCACCAGTTAGTCCAGTAGCACCTGTAGCGCCATCATATCCAGTAGCACCTGTTGCACCTAATCCAGTTGCACCTGTTGCACCATCGTAACCTGTTGCACCTGTTGCACCATCGTACCCTGTAGCGCCAGTAGTACCAGTCAATCCAGTAGCGCCCGTAGCACCATCTGTACCAGTAGCACCTGTAGTACCTTTTAATCCAGTAGCACCTGTAGTGCCAGTTAATCCAGTAGCACCAGTTGCGCCATCATAACCCGTAGCGCCTGTGGCGCCATCGTATCCAGTAGCACCTGTAGCACCACTAGAACCGGTGTATCCAGTTGCACCAGTAGCACCATCATATCCCGTTGCACCTGTAGCACCTGTTAAGCCAGTAGCACCAGTAGTACCTGTCAATCCAGTCGCGCCTGTGGCACCATCTGGCCCTGTTGCGCCTGTAGTACCTACCAAGCCAGTAGCGCCTGTAGTTCCTGTTAGACCTGTTGCGCCAGTAGCACCATCATATCCCGTTGCACCAGTACTTCCATCATATCCAGTAGCGCCCGTTGAACCAGTTAGTCCAGTAGCGCCCGTTGCGCCGTCAAGTCCTGTTGCACCTGTTGATCCTTGATAACCAGTAGCACCTGTTGTGCCAGTTAATCCAGTAGCACCTGTTAGACCTGTTGCACCAGTAGAACCATCTGGTCCAGTGGCGCCTGTAGTTCCTGTTAAGCCGGTTGCGCCGGTTGCGCCGTCAAGTCCTGTTGCACCTGTTGATCCTTGATAACCAGTAGCACCGGTCGTGCCAGTCAAGCCAGTAGCGCCAGTAGCTCCATCGTATCCAGTAGCACCCGTTGCTCCATCTAATCCTGTTGCACCTGTAGCGCCATCATATCCCGTTGCACCTGTATCTCCAGTGGCGCCTGTTAAACCAGTAGCGCCAGTGGCCCCATCTGTACCAGTAGCACCCATGTCACCGGTTGCGCCAGTCAAGCCAGTAGCACCCGTTGCGCCATCTATACCAGTAGCACCCATGTCACCAGTAGCACCTGTTAAGCCAGTAGCGCCTGTTAAGCCAGTAGCGCCTGTTGCTCCATCTGTGCCAGTAGCACCTACATCACCAGTAGCACCCATGTCACCAGTCGCACCTGTATCTCCTGTTGCACCAGTTAAACCAGTAGCACCATCGTAACCTGTTGCGCCTGTTGCTCCATCTAGTCCAGTTGCACCTGTAGCACCCTCACCGGTTGCACCTGTAAGGCCTGTTGCACCCAAGTCACCGGTAGCACCTACATCACCAGTAGCACCTGTAAGTCCAGTAGCACCTGTTGCGCCATCTGAACCAGTAGCACCTGTTTCTCCTGTTGCACCTATGTCTCCAGTAGCACCTGTTAATCCAGTAGCACCAGTTTCTCCTGCGCCTGTGGCCCCTGTTTCGCCAGTAGCGCCTGTGGCGCCCGTGTCGCCAGTTAAACCAGTGGCACCTTCACCGGTAGCACCTGTTAATCCAGTTGCACCAGTTGAACCATCATATCCTGTAGCACCTGTAGCACCATTATATCCAGTGGCACCAGTTGTACCAGTCAATCCAGTGGCACCTGTTATACCAGTAGCACCTTGTAAAGCAACAGCAAACACGCCATTACCATATAATACATTTGCTGGACTACCGTCTAAATTTAGAGTAGCAATATTACCTATGCCACTAACATTGCCTACAGCAACTGAATTAGCATTACCTGCATCAGCAGCATATGTAGCATTAGCAACGGTACCAGTCACATTCGCGCCAGTAATAGATGTTAATCCTGCACCATTTGCTGATATATTATCTACTGTTAATGTATTAGAAGTATTATCAAATGTAAAATTAGCACTGGCAGCAAAATTACCATTGTCATTATATTGAACTTCTGTGTTACTACCACTAATACCACCACCTGCACCGACAGCAGTCCAAGATAAATTTCCTGCACCATCTGTTGTCAATGAGTAGCCTGTTGTGCCACCAGTGATATGAACATTACTTACTGCACCTAATGTTACATTTGCTGTATTTGAGAAATTAACTTTCCCACTACTATTACTTACTGTTAACCCAGTTAGATTGCCTAATGAAGTAATATTTGGTTGTGCGTTTGAATTACTAGTGAAGGTGCCATTGAATGAGGCTAACCCATTACTTGGAGTAGCAAAGTAATTACTTAATACTTGTTCTGGGTTGATATCAATGTTTAATTGTTGTGCAGAACTTGTGATAGTAACATTACTTTGTGTATTGTCTGATCCTCTACCTACTCTTAATGAAGTAGTAGATACTTGTAAACATGCAATATTAGCTGAGATAACTACATTGCCAGTTGGATTACTAACTGTTATGCCGGCACCAGGTGTTCTATTAACAGAGGTTACCGCAGCATCTGCGTTAGCATTAAAAAGTTGTGTGAAGTTATCTTGTGTCTTTTGAAAAGCCGTTCTTATTGCATCCGCAGAAGGATCATCTGGAAACGTTCCAAAATCTATGTTATTTTGACTCATGTTAGTGTTACCTATTTATAATGTATTTATCGTTATTTGAGAAACGGTGACCCAAAAAAATACCCGACTATTGCCGGGTATTTTAAAGTGCGATTTTTTATAGACCGCTTAATTTTCTATAGTCTTTTAACAAATCATTAGACTCTTTCATTGGGCTACCTAAACCATCAACGCCCATACGACTCTTTTGACCATTGATAACTGGGATAGTTGTTTGACCAGTAGATTTTTGTTTATTCAATCCACCACTGATAACTTTAGTCATAAAATCAATGTCAGCTTCAAATGATGCGTCCGTGCCGTTTTTACCAGCTTCGTTAGCCCATTCGTCTAGCTTCTTTTCTTTCTTGTCTTTTTTGTCATCATACTCAATTTCGTTCTTTACTTTCTTACCGGCTTCTTCTGCCTTGTCATCATCTTTACCTTTATGACCTTCGTCATATTCAATATCTTTGGCAACTTTCTTAGCGGCTTTTTCTGCTTTGTCATCTTTCTCACTAGTTGATTCTTCTGAAAGCATTGATATTTTTCTGAAAAGATTAAAGAAACTTGATTCTGACATTGTTTCGCATTTGCAAGGTTTGCAATCACATTTCTTACAAGTGCCTTCCTCTAATTCTTCTTTACCAGCTTCTTCACCAGTTTCATCTTCATCTTCGTTAGTTGGGCTTGAATATGTTTTAGCAGTTGCCATATTTTGTGCTGCATCATCTGTTGCTAATGCTTCATCTTCTTCTGCTTCTGTGTTTGCCATATTTGCATGTTCTGCTTCTTCTGAATCTGGAGGATTATCTTCATTATCTTCAGCTACATTGTAAAGCATTTGGTTTCTTGATTGTACTTCATCAACTACTTGTTGATCAGACC
>JAULBY010045298.1:0-12714 GCA_032358315.1 Ophiocytium majus
AGCACAGGTCCAGTCAGGTGCGGCAGGGCAGACCTCTGGCAGGCCGCGAAAGTGTCGTGAGCAGGCGTGCATGCGAGGCCACTCCGGGTCTCTCACCTGTAAGCAGCGAGAAGTAGACGAGAGGCAGCGGAGGGGGTGAGACCAGACGACAAGCATTCCCGAATACCCTGGTGTTCCGTGCTGTGTGCGTGTCTGCAGACTAACCATCTGGATCTGTCGGCAAAGACGTGGCTCGGCGGATACCTGGCGCGCTATGAGGGCACCATTGTGGTGGTCAGCCACGACGAAGGTGAGTAAAACTTCAACAAAAGCGCCTCTTAACTTCAAGTGCCCTCATGTCTCTATGACTGATAATTTTTTTTGAAGTGAATGGTGTGTTGAAGTTTGAGTTGAAGTTGGACACTGCCGCGCACGAAGGCACCATTGTGGTGGTCAGCCACGACAAAGGTGGGTTCAACCTTAGCGAACCACCAGTGAAGTACTACAGTACTACTTCGAAATATACTTGAAGTGCATGGTGCAGAATGCGTGGCAGATGGCTGAGCGAAAGAGAGAGGAGGCAGTGCCCTTCACCACGCGCGTAATGCGTGAACTGGAGCGGCTGCAAAAGACTAAGGCGTACACGCACGTCGTCATACGCGTGCAGCTGCCGGACCGGTGAGTTGAAGTTGTGAGAAGTCGAAGTTGAAGTAGTTGTAGTAGTTGAAGTACAGGAGGCGGTGCCCTTCACCACGCGCGCGATGCGTGAGCTGGAGTGGCTGCAGAAGGCTAAGCTAAAAACATGACTGGTACAGTACTGTCGCTCAAGGCTTCCCATGTGCGCCCTGGTATACTAATTTTCACTGAAGGCGTCCCATTTGCGCGCTGTTGCTGCTGAGCAGGCCTCCTCTAAGGCACGTCCCTCACGGTGTAAATGCGTTCACGTACCTGAACTCCGTGAACATGTGTTTCTAGAAGTATATCTAGAAGTATCCAGAAGGTATATATGCTTCTAAAGTATATTATCATTCATATTATATGTAACATACAGTATGTATGCGTCCTCATGCGCACTGGTGCTGCTGAGCAGACCTCCTCCAAGGCATGTCCCTCACTGAGTAAGGACACTACTCATGTGATGTTACTTAAGTCCGTGTTCTTGTATTAACCTCCGCTTAGGGCGCTGAAAGCTCCGTGCACATGGCGTGCATGTGACTGGAAGAGGCATGGTCAAACTTTGTACACATATAGATACAAACAAAAAAATGTATGCATCCCATGTGCGCTGCTGCTGCTGAGCAGGCCTGCTACAGGGCGTATCCCTCACAGTGCAAGGGCATTGATACAATGTTAGTGGACTCCGTGTGCATGTTGATATAATGTTAGTGGACTCCGTGTACATGCACTCCACTTGTATGTAACAACATACTTTAGCAGTATACTTTTAAGTATGTATCGCATGCGCGCTGGTGCTGCTGAGCAGGCCTCCCCCAGGGCACGTCCCTCATAGTGTGAGGACACCCATGTAAACTTCACCGCTGTCAAGCTTGGTGTTTGTTACTGTGGCTTAGCTGAACTCCGTGTACTTCAAGTGAACTTCAAAAGTATATATACATATATGTATATATGTAAAATGTATGCATCCAATGTGTACGCTGGTGCTGCTGTGCAGGCCTCCTCCATGTCACTCACGGTGCAAGGGCACTCAAAGAATTTTGCTGAACTCCGTGAACACGTACTTCAAGTATACATATGTTATGCATACAACATGTACGTCTACTAAGGTACCTGTGTGATCCTTTTTCTGGTCACGCGCACCGTGTGCAAAGGGGTTTCCGCGCCCTAAGTGGAGTTTAACAACAGAGTCTAATAAGAGTACCTCTAAGTATGCATCCCCATGCGCGCTGGTGCTGCTGAGCAGGCCTCCTCCAGGGCATGTCCCTCACGGGCGTCGCGGAGGTCCGCTCGGGGCGCCTCGACATCTACAAGGTGAGCTGCTGAGCACTGGCCAAAGTTGAAGTTGCAGTTAAAGTTAGGTGAGCGGAGAAGCGTGGAGGTCCGCTCGGGGCGCCTCGGCATATACAATGTGAGCGCCTTGGCCATTATGCCCCTGCTGAGCACTGGCCAAAGTTGAATTTACAGTTGAAGTTGAGGTGAGCGGAGAAGAGTGGAGGTCCACTCGGGGTGCCTTGCCAAACTTGAAGTTGCCGTTGAAGTTAAGCAGAGGTCCGCTACGGGTGCCTTGACATCTACAAGGTGAGCGCCTTGACATTTACGCGACCCTGCTGAGCGCTGGCCGAAGTTGAAGTTGAAGTTTATGTGAGCGCGGAGAAGAGTGGAGGTTTGCTTGGGGCGCCTTGGCATGTACAAGGTGAGCACCTTGACAATTACGCCCCTGCTGAGCACTTGGCAAAGTTCAATTTGCAGTTGAAGTTCAGGTCAATGCAGCAAGCGCGTTCCGCAGCACAGCGTAGCTCTAACATGTATTTCCAAGTAGATGTGCGCCTCACTGCTGTCCTCCCCCCCCCTGCCCCCCCCCCACACATCTGGCCTCTCCGTTGCCACTGCCTCTGCAAACAGCCTTGCAGCACATGTAGTGTGCGGCGATGCTATCACTAGGAGCAGCGCCTGCTGCTGTGCGGCTGCTGCTCCCCCCCCCCCTCGTTTGCCGCCCGGCTCCTGCTGCGTGGGTGTCGCAGTCTGGTGTGCTTTTTTTTCTCCGCAGCCCTCAGTGACCCTGCCTAGGCCAGCTTAGATGCTGCCGGTTCGCAGTTCTACCCCTGCTGCCACCGCAGCCACCGCCGCCACCGCCGCCACACCAAGACGTTACGCATCAAAACGCGTTCCGCGGCACAGCGCTGCTGCAGCCTTGCAGCGCATGTAGTGTGCGGCGATGCCACCGCTAGGAACCGCACCTGCTGCTGCGCGGTTACTTCTCCCCCCCCCTCCTTTGCCGGCCGACTGCTGCGGCATGGGTGTCCCCACACAACTCTGCCCGCGCCGCCGCGGCCGCCGCCGCCGCCGCCCCGCCAGGGCTGCAGCTATGCGAGATTTCGTGAGGAGCGGGGGGAGCGCGCGGCGCGCGCCGCATCGCTGTGAGTCTAGCTACTTATGAGTACTTCGAGTACTATTACTTCAAGTTCTTGAAATACATTGTAACGCAGCAGAATACTTTTGTGAGGAGCAGGGTGAGCACGCGGCGTGCGCCGCACCGCGTGTGAGTACCGCACTCATCGTTACTTCAAGTATTATAACTTCAAGCACTTGAAGTACTACTGTATTACATTGTAACGCAGCAGAATGCTTTGTGAGGAGCGGGAGCGCGCGGCGCGCACTGCATTGCTGTGAGTCTACCGTACTTATCAGCACTTCATGTATAATAACTTCAAGTACTTAAAAGTACATTGTAACGCAACAGAATGCTTCTCCGAGGAGTGAGGGAAGCACGCGGCGTGCGCCGCATCGCGAGGGGTGCACATCAATGTGCACATCAATGTGACCACTGCACTTTTTATTACCTCAAGCGCTGAAGGTACATTGTCACATCAATGCTGTTCCGCTACCTTGCAACAGCCCACCCTCTGATTATACCCGCATAAAAAGTACAAGCGTACTCCTATACATGTGCGTTGTACTCCGTGCAGTATGCGCCATGCAGGTACACTAGTGTACCGTCACAACGTTCTTCTATAGTACTTTGAAGTAGTCTGCATGTAGTTCTGGTATGCAGTGCAGATACGGTTAACCGACGGACAGCAAATACACCCCGAGCGACCGAGCGCGCGCGCCTCCAGGGCTTTGTGGACCGCTTTGGTGCGCCGGCCACAAAGGCCAGCACCTCATATACTTCAAGTACTTGAAGTACATGTACTTGGAAGTTCATGTACTAGAAGTGCATGAGTACACTGCAGCACATGTATTAATGGCTGACAGAAAGTCCCCCATTTTTCTCCCTTTTTCCCACCAGGTATGAGGCGGAGCAGCGCGAGCGCGCACGCCTCCAACGGTTTGTGGACCGCTTTGGTGCGACGGCAACAAAGGCCAGCGCCGCACAGTCGCGTGTGAAGCGCATCGCACGCCTCGATGCCGCTGCCGCCCCCGCTCCGCCGTCCACGAGGGCTCCCAAGGCGAAGCTGAAGCTGGCCGCGCCGCCGCCATGCGCGCGCGAGATGCTCGAGCTCAGGTGCAGCTTCAGTTCCAGCACTCGTGCCTTTTCTGGGGTTGTGTGTTCGAGAGATGCCCAAGCTCAGGTGCAGCGTCAGTTCCAGCGTGCGTGTCTTTTTGTGGGTTGTGTGTTCAATCTGTTTCGGGTGAAGGTGTTAAATCACTATACAGTGGTAGCATTATGGACTTCAAGAAATATGTAAGAGATTCAATAACACCCAAGGCAAAGCTGAAGCTGGCCGCGCCGCCGCCGTGCGCACAGGAGATGCTCGAGCTCAGGTCAGTCCCATTGTCATGTACCTACTACTAGTAGTATAATATAGTATTATACTAACCCTACTAGGTATTAGAAGTATCATGTACTTCACAGTACAAATATGCATACACTTCTACGTACACGGTGTACTTCCGAAGTATGTGTACATGTTCCGAGAGCTGGGGGGTGGGAGCAGGTCCCCTCGGACATGGGGCTGTAATCCGTTAGAGTAAGTGCTCTGGCAACATGCCAGGCTTCCATTAGAGTAGTGAGCATCGCCAGCTTTTTCGCTACCTGTCTGATTTTCTCGCACCGTGTGCAAAGGGCTTTCTGCGCCCTAAGCAAAGTTTAATAAATGTACATGCGCTTCCGAAGTATATGTATACATGTATACATGTGCCACTACTGATTATTACTTTTATCTACGGGTGTAGGTGTATGCACTTCTGAAGTACTTCTTGAAGTACTTCTTGAAGCACTTCGAGAAGCATGTGAGCAGGGAGGCGTCGGCGCGGCCGAAGGCCGCACTGTTGCCGCTGTGCTCCCAAGAGATGCTTGAGCTCAGGTCGTTCAGCTCTAACTTGCGTGCTCTTTCTGCATTAGTGCTTGCAGGAACAACACAAGCCGTCTCATACGGCGATGTCTACAGTGCTGGAACCTGACCACGCCTACCCCCCTGTCAACTAACACCCTGCAGTGACAACTATCACCCTGCAGTGGCCTGTCAACTAACACCCTGCAGCGGCCTGTCAACTAACACCCTGCAGTGGTGCCCCCCTGTCAACTAACACCCTGCAGTGGTGCCCCCCTGTCAACTAACACCCTGCAGTGGCGCGGCGTACGGCTGGGACGACAAGCCGGTCCTGTCCGAGGTGGCGCTCAAACTGGAGAAGGGGATGCGGCTGGCAATTGTGGGGCCCAATGGTGCAGGTGTGTGTATTGGCAGCATGCTCAGCGTAGCACTGCACTTGAAGTACCAACAGTTGAAGTACTGCTGTCTGAGGTGGTGATCAAGCGGGGGAAGGGAATGCGGCTGGCCATTGTGGGGCCCAATGGCGCAGGTGTGTGTATTTTGTAGCACCTGTTGTTTGTCCCGTTGGACAAAGATGACGTACCAACAGTTGAAGTAGTGTATTGGCTTCATGCTTATACCACATAGTATATTATATACTTCTGAAAGTTAAAGTAGTGCTGTCCAAGGTGGCGCTGAAGCTGGAGAAGGGCATGCGGCTGGCACTTGTGGAGCGCATTGGCGCAGGCGTGTGTGCTGCACGTAGCGCTTCTGCATTTATGATTTTTTTAAACTACCGTATTTCAAATACGCCACATGCTGGGACTGAAACCTAAAAGGTTGCTGCGCCTAGATACTGCCGTGGCCGTGGCAAAGAGGAAAAATAATACTACGTAGTAACAGGCCGAACACCGTGAGGTTGTTCACCCACCTGGTCCGCACCTACTGTAGATGATGCATCGGTACTTCTTGCCATGGCCACCAGTGGGCGTGCTGGCATACATGACATGGCCTCTTGCACGCCCACGAGTGCAAATAAATTAAGAACTGAAAATGCATCACCAGGTGGACAAATCACCCCACAGGCTTCAGCCTGGCATTTTGCCCCAGCCACGGCAGTATCTCGGCTCAGCAGCCTGTTAAGTTTCTTTCACTTTACAAATACGCGCCCACCCATCACTCTGTGTGTGCTGCTGGCGTGCTGCGTGTGAGTCGTGCAGGCAAGTCAACAACGCTGCGCGCATTGGCGGGCGAGCTGCCATTGCGGGAGGGGGGCAGGAAGCTGGGGGACGGTGTCAGCATCGGTACGTATGCTATACTTCCCCACCTACGACTTGTCTCAAGTAGCTGTTTGTACTTACTACTTCAAAAGTACAAAGTACTTGAAGTACCACTATACCAGTACACACACAGAAGTATGTAGTCCCGGTATTGCATATGCATATGTACCGGTGTATATGCTTCTGAAGTACCCACATACTACTGTGTACAATTACTTCCTTCAAGTAGTATTGAACTCTTTATGGGGACAGGGCCAGCATACGCAAGCGCATAGCAGCACCTGTTGTGCACGAATGTGGTGTTGAGGGTGCATGACGATGTTCTCATACGTACGGCATGTACTTCACTGCAAAAATGCATATGCATACTAGTACTTCACTTTGTAGTATTGACTGTCCCACAAAAGAGTTTGTGCTGGACCATTTTGTAGCGCAGTTCGCCGCGGCAGCGCTGGCCAGAGTCGTGTACCAGGCTTTAGCTGGTTGCATGCGTGTGCAGGAACCAGAACTTCAACTTGCGTCCACAAACTCTTGTTCCTGCCGCCGCCGCTGCCGCTGCTGCTGCTCCTACCACCGCCACCGCTGCTTCTGCCACCATTGCTGCCGCCACTGCCGCCGCCGCCTCCGCCGCCGCCGCCACTGCTGCTGCTGCCACCGCTGCCGCCACGGCGGCCGCCGCCTCTGCCGCCACCGCCGCTGCTCCTGCCACCGCTGCCGCTGCTGCCGCTGCTGTACTGCCGCCGCTGCCGCCACTGCCGCCGCCGCCTCCGCCGCCACTGCTGCTGCTGCTGCTGCTGCTGCCGTACTGCCCCCGCCACTGCTGCCGCTGCTGCTGCCACTGCTGCTGCTGCCACTGGTGCCACCGCCGCTGTTGCTGCTGCCACCGGTGCCACCGCCGCTGTTGCTGCTGCCACCGGTGCCACCGCCGCTGCTTCTGCCGCCGCTGCTGCCACCGCCGCCGCTGCTGCTGCTCCTGCCACCGCTGCCGCCACTGCCGCCTCCGCCGCCGCCGCCGCTGCTGCTGCTCCTGCCCACCTGCACCACTTCAACTTGTACTTGAACTTCAAACTGTGCTGCTGCTGCTGAGCAGGCATGTTTACCCAGGACTTGGCCCAGGACCTGCCCCAAGACGCCGTTGCGCTTGAGCTGGTGCTGGAGGCGGCGCGAGAGCACGACGCCACCATCGCCGACGAGGCCGCAAGAGAGGTGCGCCTTCTTGTAAGTAACGTGCCGTTTTTAGGGATGCGAAACTGTGTGTGTGTGGCGCAGGTGCTGGGCGCGCTGGGGCTGACGGTCGCCAAGGCGCTGCGGTTGCATACTTTTGAAGTATAGACCTATTGTTATTACTACTTCTGAAGTACTATATTAGAAGTACTTCCTTGAAGCAGTGAAACCTTTGCATGTACTCATTATACTTCTTGAAGTATAATAATAATGATACTGTAGTACAAAGTAATTAGTACGTGCGGTCGTGTGTGTGGGCGGCGCGAGAGCACGACGCCACCATCACCGACGAGGCTGCACGAGAGGTGCTTTCGTATTTTTCTTATTTTTTACCTTTAACCAAGGCAAGAAAAAATAAAGGTAGGATTACCGTACTTTTATTAATGCTCTGGTTTGGTACTTTCCATGTAACAGGCTCATTTGGACCTGTTATTTGGGCGGCTGCTTGAGACCGATGCGCCGTTTCCCAAAGTTGAAGTTTGTAAATTAGGCATAGAGTTGAAGTTGAAATTCGGCCTGCATCAGGCAGCGCGCAAGCAAGACACCACCATCACCGACGGGCCGCAAGGGAGGTGATTTCGTATTTTTCTTAATTTTCAGTGCGCGCGTAGTCGTTGGAATTAAAAAAGAGGCAGTAGCTGAAGTCATATTAAATCAAATACTACTAGTATATCATATCATTACACCCAATTGCAGAATAGTGTTTTTAAAACCAAGTCAAGAAAAAATGAAGGTAGGAGTACCGTACTTGTTATTGATACTCCGGTTTTGGTGCTTTCCATGTAACAGTTTGTTTGGACCTGGTACCTGGGCGGCTGCTTGTAGCTGACACGCCGTTTCCAAAGTTGAAGTTTTGTAAATTAGTCATAGAGTTGAAGTTGAAAATCGGTGCTGCAGGCAGCTCGCAAGCACGACGCCACCATCTCCGACGAGGTTGCAGGAGAGGTGTGGCTGCTTGTAACCGTCGCACCGTCTCCTAAAGTTGAAGTTTGTAAATTAGTCATAGAGTTAAAGTTGGCAGCAGTGCGCGGCTGCTTGTCAGCGACGCGCCATTCCTTAAAGATGAAGTTTGTGAATTAGTCATAGAGTTGAAGTTGGCAGCGCGCGAGCACGCCGCCACCATCACTGACGAGGCCGCAAGAGAGGTGCGCGGCTGCTTGTAACCGACGCGCCGTTTCTTAAAGATGAAGATGAAGTTTGTAAATTAGTCATAGAGTTGAAGTTGGCAGCGCGCGAGCACGGCGCCACCATCACTGACGAGACCGCACCAGAGGTGCGCGGCTGCTTGTGACCGACGCGCCGTTTTTCAAAGTTGAAGTTAGTATGTTTATCAGAGTTGAAAGTTGCAAATCGACCTGCGCAAAGCCAACTGGTGACGCCATCATTAGTGACCACCGGAGAGAGAAGGCCATAACATCTTTATTTAGGTACCATTCACTATGTGTAGGTATGATATAAAATTTTGTACTTCCGAAGTATGTATCACATATGACGGGGTGTGTGTGTGTATGGTGCAGGTGCTGGGCGCGCTGGGGCTGACGGTGGCCAAGGCACTAAGGCGCATTTGCGTGCTCAGCAGAGGGGAGAAGGCCGCAACGTACTTCATATGTGTTCGTGTACCATTTACTATGTGCAGTATGATATTAAAATATACTTCTCGAAGTATATGTATACTGAAGTATAACATATGATGCTGTGTATGTGTCGCGCAGGTGCTGGGTGCGCTGGGGCTAACGGCCGCCAAGGCCCTGCGGCGCATTGGGGTGCTCAGTGGAGGGGAGAAGGCGCGTGTCGCGCTCGCCATCTTTGCGCTTGTTCCGCGGAACCTTCTTCTCCTCGATGAGCCTTCCAACCACCTCGATGACCACACGTGAGTCACTCACTCAAGTGTACCTGAGTACCGGCTACTTGTTTGAGCCCCCCAGTATTTGCACTCGTTAGTGAGGAACCTGCCTCTTCGTGATGGGCCTTTCAACCACCTCGATGACGACATGTGAGTCACTCACTCTAACGAGTGCCACTATCCCAGTGCTGTGCTGCTCGACTATGTACTCAAATTTTGAAACCGCGGCTGCTGCTATATACTACGTGTAGTATATACTTGAAGTACTAGTCTATGTAGTGTATATATTTATATGTATACTTCAACCTATACATACATATATATATATATATGTGTGTATATGACTCCTCCAACTACCTCAACGACCGCACGTGAGTCCCTCGCTCCACTACCCGAGTGCCTGGGTGCTACCCAGGTACTGTGAAGTACGTACTGTCTCAATTGGGACAAAGGTTGAGCAGTTTTTGCACACGCGACACAGTGCGCGGGCAGCACCCGTCCCTTGCTGTGGAACAGCAGTGGCGGTGCTGCACGCGCACGCAGGCTGGGACACGGGTTGGGGACAATGGCGCTGTGTCGTGTGTGGTTGGTGTGCGCTGTGTGCATGCTCAGCAGTGGGCAAATACCACACTAGTACTTGAAAGCACTCAGCTGAAGTGTGGAACCGCCTCTGCTGATGGATGAGCCCGGCCGCCGCCTCTATGGCCGCATGTGAGTCACTCACTCTATTACCCAAGTGCACCTGACTGTCGTCCACATCTGCACACACACCCCTCTCTTGCTTCACCTTGGTTTGCTGCAACGTCTGGGTGCTACCTGAGTAGTGCACACTACTCGAGTACTTTACTCAAGTGTAAAGCCGCGTCTGCTGCGGCGCGAGCCCTCAAGCTTGATGACCACTGCAAAAGAAACTTAAACGGTTGCTAAGCGCAGATACTGCCGTGACTGGGGCAAAAATGCCAGGCCGAAGCCTGTAGCGTGGTTTGTCCACCTCGTGAAAACACCAGACAGCCCCCACACCTACACACGCCAGGCAAATGTCCTTGAGAGCTAGGGATGATGCAGGGATGATGCAGAGGACAATTAACAACAGGGCTTACTTGTGTGACTGCCGCTTTTCGCCTCCCAAATTTTCCCCGCTGTTCACCTCCCAAATTTCACCCGCTTTTCACCTGCCGAATTTAACCCGCTTTTCAGGCTGGGCGCGCTCGTGGACGGTGTCAAGCGGTGGAAAGGTGGGCCACCAAAACCAGAAAATGCAGAATGTAGTACAGGCATGTATTTTTCAAGTACCTGCATGTGTGCTACTGCACAACACCTGCTAAGCCTGGGTGGTAGTGTGCTTCTTCTAGCGCCCAAGGGTACCTACAGGTGGCTCCTTGCTACAGGATACTGGTACCCATTCCTGTGCAAGTACAAGTGCAACTTCAATTGTACCCTGCAGCATCCTTAGGGCACTGCCTTGCAGCGGCTGCTTGGTTGTCACCGGGTGCATGCGCCAACCCTATTATATTACTTCAGAGGTATACTGTAATTAATTATCGTTACTGTTGGTATTTAATATTATTATTACCGTCATGTGCCTATTTAGGCCGACCGGACATAGATAGGAAATGCTTGAATTATAAATCAGCGGCCTTCCTTAATTAGGCCGGGCATTTGTAATTCGATGTCCTATTACCGTGTCCGACCTATTCTTATTCTCCAGCTAGTTTCGCCTTCTTAGCGTCGGGCGGCCGCCCCCTGGGTGCCATGCCCACATGCCGTGTGTGCTTGTGTGTCCACACACACCAAAAGATTTTGGGCTGCGTGTGCACACATACCAAAGGTCTCTGGACTGCATATCATTTTTGTGTTTCAACGCAGAGAAATGGCCGAGGTGCGGTCAAACATCACAGCACATTGCACACGCAGGCTTTGCGGAGGCATGGGGTTGCTGTACAGCACCTTTCCCTATTCGTGTCCGACCCCTGCATCTGAATTTCAATTCGCTGGCCTATTACCGTGTCCACCCTATTCTTATTCGGCTCCCTAATACTACGTCCGGTCGGCCTAAATAGGCACATGACCGTAGGCCGTTCCCGCGTTATTATTATTACTACTGGTTATTTATTATCGTATACTGAAGTACTTCGTATGAAGTCTTGTTATTTATTCTTTCTATCATTTATTATTGTTCTTCTTATTGTTATTCTTATTGTTATTATTATTATTTATTAATAATAATAATTATTATTACTCTATTATTATTATTATTATTTTTAATACTTATCATTTATTATTATTATTATTATTACCGGTAATTTATTATTATTACTTTTATTATTATTATTATTAATACTTTTATTATTATCCTATTATTATTATTCATTACTATTTTTATTACTATTATCAATTGTTATTTACTACTATTGTTATTTATTTAATAATTTTTATTACTATTGTTATTTATTACTTGTTATTATTATTATCAATTCTTCTTCTTATTATTTTAATTATTATTATTTATCATTGTTACTATTATTATTATTTATATTATCATTAGTACTAATACAATACTAATACAAGAAGTAGGTACCATTCATCATTAAAATCATCAACCGTGATGATATGGAACACCTGGTCTCACCGAAGCCCGTGGCACCAGCGCCGCCAAACTGCATGCCGCTGGCAACCATTTTTCAGGCACCGTCATGTGCGTCAATGCACAAGTGGTACAGTACTGTACACTCAAATAGCGATGTTCATGCCTTGTCTCACCGCAACTCGTGTCACCGTTGGCGCCGAACTTTGCCAATCGCAGGCACCGTCGTGTGCGTGTCGCACAACCGCGGCTTCATGGAGTCGCTGAAGCCCACACACACAGCGGTGGTGGGCGATGGCCGCCTGCGCTTCTACAACCGGCCACCCGAGGACCAGGACTGGGCTCTGGACAGGTAAGGGGAGGCAGCGCCACGTCCAGCGCCGCACACGCCGCACACAACACCGCCATGGCGTCCGCAAGCGCATGTGGCGGCGGGCTCAGCAGCCGCTGCCGCAGGAATGTTGCTGTACTTACAAGTAGTGTACTTTATGGCCGACTACAAAAAAATACTTTGGAAGGTACATGGTACAAGAGAGGCACGCGCACCTGAGTGCCTGTAGCCCAGCGTCCATAATCGATGTCATTAGAACTGATGTACACTTCTAGGATACTTGCACATAATACTTTGAAGTACTTCCAAGAGTGGATACTGCTACTGCACTAGCCGCGGCGGTGTATGCCTCAGCTATGGCGTCCGCACCGTACCTCTGACCTCATCACAGCCTGAGCTGAGCGATGGAATGTTAGAGGAGAAATTATAAATGCACGGGCGCGTCACTGGAAAAAGAGCGAACATGACGGTCACCGCCCCCCCTCCCCCCGTCCTCCCCCCCCCGCCGCTTCACACCTTCCTTGCCTCCCCCCCCCGCCCCC
>JAULBY010045309.1:0-12708 GCA_032358315.1 Ophiocytium majus
AGATGATGTCATAGTGGTGTCCTGGCAGGAACAGCATGCTGCTCAGCAGAACATTGAGGCCTGCTGGCAGCTGCTGCAGGCTGAGCACAGCCTCACCTGCTCAGCAGCACATGAGACGTGCCGCGCTGGCGGCACTGGTGCAGATTGTGGAGGACAAGCTGCTGGTAAAATGCAATATGGTGTGATACACGCCGCTTGCAATTTATCAATGCTATTTTTACAATTTTATTGCATTTTAAGGCAGTTTGAGCCGAAAAAACATCAGGAATTTCAGGAAAAAAAACAGGAATTTTGCCTGTTTGGGCCAAGAATCAGGAATTTGGCCAAAATCGAACAGGAATTTTATCGGGGCCTATCTCAGAGTGTGCAGGTGCAGCGCTGCTGTCCCCATTGCAGCAGTATGCCCGTCTCATGGGTGGCAGGCGCCCAATGAGTAAATGAAGCGCTCCTTGCCGCCACCGCTGCTGCTGCTAGCAGTTGTGTGCTGGTGGTGCCTGCTCCTGGCAACAGCAGCGACAGATGCAACAGCAGCAGGCGCAGCAACCACAACGATGGGGCCAGCCACCACGGAGTGGGACTGGCAGCCTGTGAGTAAGAGCCAAGCTCAAGCCCTCTTGCCCCGCGAGTTGATGTACAGCTTCCCCCTGCAGCCGCGGCGGCACCCTCGGTTGTGCATAGGCCGTGCAGCCTGCTGCCTGGGCAGCATCAGCGGTGGCGGGCAGGTGTACTGGAGGCCGGATATGTGCATACCCAACGACTACAGCACGGCTCTCATGC
This sequence comes from Ophiocytium majus, assembly GCA_032358315.1. Classification (NCBI taxonomy): domain Eukaryota; class Xanthophyceae; order Mischococcales; family Ophiocytiaceae; genus Ophiocytium; species Ophiocytium majus. Next base: position 778 of record JAULBY010045309.1, read on the forward strand.
GTTACGTGCCTGGCGGGGTGGGTGTGAAGGACGTGAGGCTGGCTACCATGGCGGACGTGCTGGACTTACTAGTGGCGTCAAACAGGAGCCTGGCGTTCTCAGGGGACTCCGTCACATCACAGGCAAGTTCGAAGCTGCTGAAGTGTGTGTCATCAGCTGTACACACATGTAATTACTGCACTTCGGCCTAGCATTCTGCCCCAGCCATGGCAGTCTGGGCTTAGCAACCAGTGCGCTGGTGCGGTGAAACGCTGGACAGCTACTACTAGCGCGTGGTAGTTAGTGATGCATCACGGCTGATAAGTTGTGCGCAGTGTGCTTGAAAGCAAGCAAGAACACACAGCACGTGCACCCGGTCTCTGCACCTGGTCTACGCACCCTTAATATTTTATTTTCTCTAAAGGCGACCCTCAAGTTTAGCCATCGGGGTGTCTTTTGGAATGGCAAGGCAAACTTAGGTTTTCAACGCTGCTGAAATGACCGAGGGGTGAGGCCTCGTTGTTTTACACAGGGGTAAACCACTGCACAGAGTTGTGCGTGGCATTCTGGCCACCCATGCACCTCCTGCGCCGGGCAACCCTTTCCAGGACCATCTTATGAAATGATTGCCTCTGTGGTAGTGCTTTATCATGACGGCACACACAGCTGGTGCAGTGCATGGCAACGCGCATTGGCAGCTCAAGTGCTTAGCCTAATGGCCCCAGCAGCATGTGTTTTACTTGTTCCTGAAGACAGTCAGCGATTATGTGACATGTTTTTCAGGGCGCACACCGTCTTTGTAACACCTGGAGAAACAGTGGTGATGTACAACAGTGTGCACTTACTGTGAAGTGCACTTACCACACTCCCCTTCTAGTGCCTCATCCGTTCCACATCATAATGACTCGATTTGTTGGACAAGTGAAGATGGTGTCAGAATGCCAAAGTCACTGCTTGAAATTGAAGAGCACTTCGAAATACGGGTGTTCGACCTTTCGTTCAAGTCCAGACAATGACTACGGTGGTTTAACTGCTTCGCATTCGGCAAGTCCAAGTCAACTTGGGGGGCGCAGCATGCTATGCTCAAGGGAGCAGCGACGCCACATCAGGGGTGATAACGCAGATAGCGCCCGCTTCTGTGCACTCACACGTTATACACCGCCTTGCAAGTGAGACCAGCGTGCAACTCATTGTGTGAAAATTGAAGAGCACCCCCGAAATAGGGGGAGCAGACACTCACTTGCTTCAGTATTGCAGCATGGCCATGGCGCAAGGGTTTAGCTGCTTGGCACCTGGGGGCAACTTTAAGCCAACTTGGGAGGCGCAGCATGCTAGTCTCAGGGGAGCATCGACGCTGTATTGGGAGCGATAACAGAGTCACCACGCGTTTACTATGCACTCACGCGCTATAGAGCGCCTTGCAAGTATCACCAGCATGCCGCTCCCAAGGATGCACACGCCCATGTGTCCACGAGCGTTCATGCCGGCCCTGCCAGCCCCGGGCCGCTGCTGCTTTTGGGTGTTGAGCATCAGCAGTCCGCAGCAACACCCCGCAAGGCCTTAGCCAGCCGACCCACCGGGTACACCGGCGGTGCCCGTGTAGGGTGTACGGCAGCTCTGCTTAGGCGTTGAGGCCACCAGCACACCACTGTGAGCCGCACAGCGCCACCAGCAGACCTTGCATCAGCTGGCTGTGTTGCTGCTGGCCCCAGAGGTGGGGGGCAGGGAGGCACCTGCAGGCGCTGGCGATTGAGCCCCATACACAACATGCCAGCGCCGCTGCTGTGTAGGGTGTATCAACTACGTTGTTGGCTTCATGCTTGATATCTAGGCTGGCGGCGCCGCGCCTAGAAGTATACATATTATACAACGCCACCTAAAGAGTTGATCAAGCTGTTGCCGGCCACACTTGGGCTTTCAGTTAAGTTACGTGCACACAAGTGTGCAGCAGTCGACGTAGTATTTTGTGGTATATGAAGTACGTGGGGTACTTCAGTATACCATCAAACCCACAATTATTGATTACCATTGTGTTCAGCAAACGATGGTGATGTCAAGCAACATCCGTGACAAGTGCACCACTAACGAAACTGCTGTAGGTCCGGTGCTGCGCCGTGTCCAAATCTCAGCCTCTGACTCCCACATGGACCAAGATGTGATTATTTGCAAGCCTGCTTCCAAAACCGCTCCGCCCCCCTCCCCCCCCCCCCGCCCCTCGCTCAGCAGCAGCAGTGCCACTAGAGTTCTGTAGGGGGTTGGTCACACTTTTTTGGCATATCCGGGCAGAAAACGCCGGGGCGGGCTTGCTGGCATAGAACGGTGCTGCCCTATTGGTAGGCAAGCTCTGGCTTGCGGCTCGGGTGCTGCCACGCGCGGGCACGGCCTGTAACCACCGCCCTCGCCCACTTAGGTGATTGCTGTTGTGGAAGTACGCCAGTATGAAGTCAGACACGGAGAGCTAGCACCACCGCGGCAGCATTATCAAGCTCTGGCTTGCGGCTCGGGTCCTCACGCGCCCGGGCACAGCCTGTAGCTGCCACCCTCGCCCACTGGGGTGAGTGCTGTTAAGGGGGTATGCCAGTATGCAGTCAGACACGGAGGGTTAGCGCCACCGCGGCAGCATTATCAAGCTCTGGCTTGCGGCACGGGTGCTCCCACGCCGGGGCACGGCCTGTAGCCGCCGCCCTCGCCCACTTACCTCAAGTAGGTAGGTGACTGCTGCCGTTGGGGTACGCCAGTATGCAGTCAGACACGGAGAGCTACGTGGGGGTACGCCAGTATGCAGTCAGACAAAAAGAGCTAGCACCATAGTCCGCAGGTGCACTGTTCGTCGTGTGCTGATGTGCCCCGTACTGCTGGCCTGTGGTGGCTGTCAGCAGCAGCCCCTGGCTACAGCGCCACACTGCTGCCGGCACACGCCAGTTGGCGGGTGGCGGCTACTGGTGGTTGCAAAGGCCCCCATTCGCTCACCACTCTTCAACACACACGCAGCCATACTGTCTGCATCATGTGTGGTCGCCCCTGCCGTTGTGGTGTGTGGGGGGTGCATTTCTACCCTTCCCGCCAAAGTTTGTAACGACCGATTTCGCAGCCGCCTGAAACCAGAACATCGGCCAGGATCGCCTGTAACCTCACTTTCAAGTTGCAGTTGAACAATTTGAAGTACCTTTGTGTGCGCCTTGCAATTGGCTTTCACATTGATGAATTGTGGGCATTCACAAACAGTATTGCAGTAGCTTCTTACCTAGCACCTAGATAAATCTGAATGGTCTCAATGATATTGGAACGAATGGTACCGGTTTTTGTTAAGTCTGTGACACCAGCTGTGTACTTGTCCAAAAAATCCCAAAAAAGGTGTGCAACATCTGTAGACATAGCAACGGCTTAATCCCTTTCAAACTCAAGGATGATATGTGTCTATCAGAAACAACGGGCTTGAAGTCCCTGCGACGACAGGCATCACAAAACGACTCTTGTTCTGGAATATCGTCCGATTTGTTGTTGTTTTTTATCATGCGAGCTGTTTCACCTTGCCAGTCTGATGACCATGTACGCACCTTTTTTTGGTTGACAGATTGGTTTTGAGTAAGAATACTCAACATAACATTGTTACAGTGGTGTGTAACTCACGCCTACGCCCTGGTTGCTGCATGGTACCTTGCTTACGCACCACAGCCTCACCATACCCCGCAATGTGCATGCCATGCATCTGGCCGTCGGGCCCGTCATTTGTGGTCATGCATGCATGGCATGTACAATGCCGCTGCTGACCTGTGGGCCCGCCAAACAGCTCCTCAGGGTTCAGCTCTCGTGCTGCATACTATGTTTGCTGTGGCACAGCCGACCTAGCTAGGTGCCCTCCACCGCACCAAGTCCTGTTGGGGTAGTGCTTATCTCTGTGTGTGTATACCTCACCCAAAATCCTGTGCAGCACTGCAGTGGCCTAAGCAAGGTCAATCCTTAGGGTCACCGTGGTCGCAATGGCTAGACCCTGTCTGGGCTGTGTTGCTGCTGAGCACTTGTGCCGGGGCTGACCAACACCGAGACACCCTCGCGGACTGTGTTGGCTTGACCTGCAGGTGGCAGAGGCGGCAGAGTGCAGCTGGAGCAGCAGCAAACGCTACCGCACGTCCAAGATACGAGGGCCTTTGACGCTGGCTCAGCCGGTGCCAGAGCAGGTGCGTTTGGCCAAAAACCGCAAGGCATGCTTACTAGTAGTACGTAGCCTAGCACGCATGATTTAAAACCTGCGGGGGGGGGTTATTAAGGTTGTGCACCATCCATGTGTGTGCACATGTCCGTGATACTATGTTGTTTGCTGTGTACAAGCACGTGTGAGGCGGAATAGTACAAATCAACACTCACTGGCTCAAGTGTGCCCACTGATGCGCTATGCGGCGCATGATGCGGGCATGCACCAGATGAAGTACAACACGTAGCAGTTCCATGCATGATGAATGTAGCAAACTTGTATCGAGTCAGCTGCACTCATTCATGTTCATGGGCAAACATGGACGCAGAAACACTGCATGCATGATCATACTTCTATATAACATCCATATACATGTACCTTGGTAGCAATGAAGTACAGTTGCTTTGAAATACATGCCGGTCCCCAACTGCTCTTGCTCACCAGTTAGCGCGGGATGGGGGGGTGCCCCCTGGCCGTTGACGAAATTCAGTGACGGTAGCCAAAAACACCTGGCAAATGCGTGCAATTGTTGGATATGAGGATGATGGCACCGGAGGGTATTACTTACCCTGGGGTCCCCTATCACGTTGGTGGTGGGACAGGGTGGCAGAAAGGCAGTTTATCACACTGTTTCTGGGACTTGCATCCGCCTTCTCTTATTTCAAAAACCTTCCATGGCATGAATACCGTGTACAGGCGAGGGCTGATCGAGACATTGGGCGCCACAGCACTCCAAGACCGAGTGTGGAGTGCACTGCACAGCACTACTGTAACACCTGAAAGCCTTTTACGTCAGTGCGTGGAACATGCTTCGAAGTATTCACACATTATACAGTGTATCTCGTGTATGAGCACATGTACATACATCAGTCTTTGTGAAGTACTATATATTACTTCTGAAGTATATATTATGGCCCCAAAACAGCATACATCATACATAATTACTTAGGTATGATATACTTGAAGTACATGTATGGCATCTGGTGTACAGACACTTCTTGAAGTAAGCTAATACAAGTATGTATTACGTTTAGTTACTAGCGGTATATAAATGCATGACGCGGCAAGAGATGTTATTCGCTGTGACCCGTTGCTGCTTCCACATGTTTGGGTCGCAGACAACTGGACTTTGACATCAACATTTGCCTCTACACAGCATGCTAATAATTAGCCTAGCCTACCAGCAGTCCAACTGCCCACAAACCACAAGCCAGAACCCTGCCATACCACCTGCCAGTGCACCCTTCCCCGAACATCCACCCGACAGCTAACCTAATTCCACGTAGAAAGCAATGTTATACCGCTTAGGGTTAGGCTTCTGTGCCAGTGGCGCATATGCCGCCTGTGCAGCCGCGTATGAAGCCTTCAAGGTACTCTCCACCTTGCCATGGCCTTAGGCTACTTGTTGCCACTTTTTGTTCTTCTGTGTGGCCATGCCCTGGTGTGCATGATTTCCAACCAGATTGGTGAAGCCCCATGGCGATATGCCACCGTCATCACACAGTACACGGTTGTGCCCGCTGGGATGCCGAGTCGGCGAGCAACAGCCGCCACCGCCGCCGCAGCAGCAGCAGCAGACATCACTGCAGCAGAGGCGCACCACCGGCAGGCAGATGCTCACGGCAACTACCAACAGGGTGCCGTCGGTGCATCGCCAAAAGGCTCGGGTGCCGTTGCACCTGAAGAAGGCAGTGCTGACGTTGCAATAGGAGGAGCCGAAGGTGCTAGTGCCAGGGGCACACCGGTGTGTCTGTGGCGCATGTACAAGCCAGCTGCGGAGACCCTGGACCGTCTGTTTGCAAGCGCGAACGTCTGGGTTCTGAACTGGGGCCTCCACTGGCCGCATGCAAACGAGGCACAGGAGTACGCCAATGTGCTACTCAGGGTGCTGAAGCGTGTGCGGCTGCACATGGCTCGCTGCGACGCCGGCAACAACAGCCACTTCAACATTGAAGTTGGTAAGTATGACGTAGGTGACACCGGCAACAGCCAGCAGCAGCAGAGCGGCGGCCCTACAACCGCAGCAGGAGCAGCAGCAGCCGCAGCAGGAGCAGCAGCCGCAGCAGGAGCAGCCGCAGCAGGAGCAGCAGCCGCAGCAGGTGCAGCAGCCGCAGCAGGAGCAGCAGCCTCAGCCGCAGCGGGCCATGCCATTCAAGCTGGAGCTGGAGGGCGGTGCGTGGCAATCTGGCGCGAGACGAGCGCACAGCACTTCTACCTGTCCGCTGGAGGGGAGTATGGGGATGCTGATTTCGGTCACCCAGACGCAGCTGCGCACAACGTCACGAGCCTGGCAGCGGCAAGGTCGTGGGGCGACCGGCGTGTGTGCGGCCCCAACAAGTGAGCAGTGGTGCTGGCGGGTTTACCTTTTACAGCTTTACAAGGTGCATGATAGTACACTGCCAGCAACAATGAGTGAGCAATGCAGCAGCTGCTGGGTCACCTAATTAGATACTTTTACATGACGGTATTTTGCCGTTGCGGCGCAAGTGAGTGACCACTGCTGCTCGCACACCTGGTCTTATTGTCTTACGACCGTACAATGCAGCATTGAATGCTGTCACTGAGTGATACTGGTACGGTATCCTACTGGTGGTGCACAATAGGCCGTGCAGCAGTGTGACCCATTGTCATTTGCGTGGTCGTTAACAAGTGGGCTCTTGTGCAGCTGCGCGTTGCGGACCCTAACCAAACTGGCACTGTGCCACTTTATGCACGTAGCCACTATAGTATACTTGAAGTATATCTTAATACTTCAGAAGTACTTCCAGTGAAAACACATGAGCACATACCAGTAGCACAGTCACTCTGGTTGTGCCAAGTACCACACACAATATTGTGACATGTCATGTGTAACTTCATTTGAAGTACCGTCAGAGAGATGACACCATGCATGCATTTACTGCTGTATACGCGCAAGTTGCTGGTTGCTGAGCAGCCTGACGCAGCCACGCAGTCTGAGAGTGAAAAAATACCTAAGAGGCTGCCAGTTGGCAGGGGCCCAGATGGGAGCACAACGGCCGTGAGTTTGAAAACAATGGTAAATCGTTCACATTAATCTCGTTTGTTGACATGCGCTTGGCCTATAGATATATGAAAGAAACCAAAAAGGTGACTGAGCCCAGGTACTCCCGTGGCTGGGGCAGAAAGCCAGGCCGAAGCCTGTGTGGTGATCTATGTAATACTACTATATAGTACTTCAGAAGTATGTGTAACAAGTCAGTCACAAATTTTCTTGGGGTAGATTTTGGAATACAGCACAGTACGAGAAGTCCTTCGCCTTTCCAAGTACATGTATGTACCTCAGAGATACGCACATTTCGTACCGCACAACAGTGTCACTGAGTGCAGGTACGAGATCAATGTACCTTTTTGCGGTTTGGATCCCCGAGCCATGAAGTTTGTTATTCTGCATTAGTCATTATGATTAGCAATGATAACATGTGCGTCATGATGGCCCATTGTCTTTTGTGACTAGTGTTAACACTGGTTTTGCCGCAGCGACAATGCTGGCTGTTGCCGCAGTAGCGAGACTAAATGGAGGTGGGCGAATCCTGCTGGTCAAAGATTTCGGTAGCAGGGAGCTAGTGTGTCGACAGGCCCTGGTGCCGCTGCACAGAGCTGACTGGCTGTCTTGCCGCCAGGCTGGCATGGACACTGTCAACAGCGCACCGTGAACAAGTACACGAAAAAGAGAGAACATGCCTGGCGCCAGCACCGTGCCCTTGTATAAACCAGTATTTGCATGGCTGGAATACCTGCTGCAGCAAGGCATGTGCGGCTCGGCTGCGTGGCTGCTGCTGCTTCCAAGTTGCATTATCTGCGGCTTATTGTTTAAACAAATATGTAATGCTCGCACGTGGCACAGGTTTTTTCCCGAGCACGCACCCTACATGTGGCGTGATCGCATTGCGGTTGAGGCAGCGGAGGCGGCAGGGCTGCAGGTGGTGATGCTGAATGACACGCGAAGCATTGAGGACATGGCTGCCAGCATCGGCTGCCAACAAGCAGTGTAAGTATTTGCACCCAAAATTTGGCCACAGTCTACTACTTCGGCATCCCATGGAAGTGGTAGTGGCCCAACAGGTGATGGCCCAAACAATGTAGTAGCAATCAGTCTGCTACAGTATACAGCACTGCAGTAGTTACTGTAGTGTGTTGCACCATGTCATGTACCAGTACTTGTGGGTGCGAGCGGAGTTAATGAAGTACATGCATGTCATGTGTTTACATAGTATTACACACTGTACATGGCACTCAAAAAGATCGAACTTGTCCATGTATTACTATTAGAATGATCGTAGAGAATACACCATCACATCGTAGAGAATACACCATCATGTATGAGTGCACATGCATATGAGTGTCGCCCTGGCAAAAGCTCTCATAGTACTACTGAGGAATTGCTGTTACAGTATTGAAGCTCATGAGTACAGTCTCTGGTGCCTTGCGCGTTGAATTTCTGGTTGTTGGTGTGGCCTGCTCAGGTGTAACAGTTGTGTGTTTTGTGCACTGTGTGTCGCTGTGCCCATAACGCACCAGTCTGGCAGCCTCTGGCTGCGCCACACAAAGTCATATGTCGCAACAGGCACTGGATCGGCGATGTGTGCAAAGTTTAACAGGGAGTCCGACCCCCTAGGAGCAGCTCTGCTCCTGCTGTGGAGTGCATTTACCTGGCATTGCAAAGGCCCCCAGGCCTTCCTGAACACACTTGTCAGCCAAGAGCGCGCGCACGCCGGGCCCCTGAGGCTCCTGAACGTTGTACCATACATTTGCAAGGTATTTATGGTACTTTACACTTGAAACATATTAACATGGTACTGTAATCGAAGTATATACCTATATATGGGTATATAATGATGATTCGACGTACTGCCAGTGCTAGTACATACTTCATACACCGTACTAAGGCTGCATCACTTTCTTACACACTTCCAAGTACCTTCCTACACGTGTTGACACAGCTACAGATAACCGCTTGTGCTGCTGCTGCTGAGCACACCAAACTGCTCAATTTGGTGCTGAACACCGACCCTCCACCTCTCTGCCCTTCGCACATACTGTCAGGCTGTACTACATACCCTTCTACGAAATGACCCGGCGCCTGCACACAGCGCACCACGCCAACAACACTGACGGCAGTGGAGGGGAGTGCACGCATTACTGCAGCACGCCCTTCATCTGGGAGCACATTTATGATGGCATTTACAGGGCGCTGGCTCTGGACAGCGCACGGGTGCAGCGCTGTTCTGAAGTGTGAGTCAGCTGCAACTTAGACTCAGTCTGCTCAACAGCAACAGCAGCATGCATGATGCATCAGGGGTGCTCCGCCGCTGCAGCAGCGTTGATTGACACTGGTGCTCATCAGCAGCTGCAGCACTGCCTGTGGCATGTGTTCTGCACGGCGTGCCTTGTGCTGGGCAGTGCGCAGGCACAGAGCTCAATATGACCAGCAGCAGCCCAAAAACGCACAGCAGCAGCCGGTTTTTCAGCAGGCTGAGCGTCGATGCTCAGCAGCAGCATGTGCCAGCCTGTGCCACAGTGCGCCCATGGGCCACACATCATGTTGAGCAGCTGTATAATCGGCAGACAGCAGCATCACCGCGCGGTGACCGGTCGTGGTGGCAGCTGCGGCAGCCGTGGCAGCGGTACCGTCGTACACGTGCAGCAGCATGCTGCAGCATGATCATCAGCAGCGTGCTGAAGCATCATGATGATGCAGCAGCAGACTGAGCCTCTGAGTGCTCACTGACAGCAGCAGCACGTGTTCAGATGTGCTCAGCAGCAGTGACACCGGCGGTAGGCGCAAGCTGCCATGATGATTGCACGGCTGCCGCATATACCGTGCTCACTCGTGCTCAGCTGCTGCAGCTGTCACCATGCATGCGGCTATCAGCAGCAACATGTTGCTCAGCAGCACGAGCGATACACTGTCAGGTGCTGCAGCCTGCGGGTTTCAAGTTGGCAGCAGTTTTCAACTTCAAGTTGCCAACTACAGCAGTCACCGCCAGAATGGCTGCCACTGTGACAGTGACTGACCACCAACGGCCGCCGCGGCTCTGGCAGCCACCATGGTGCACTGCCAGGCGGTGGGAGCAGACAAACAGCTGGTTCAGAGCTGTAATTCAAGCAGCGCCGCCTTCGGCACAGCGCCAAACATGTTTTAAATTACGCCATAGCCTAGGCTAAGGATATACCGCCGTCTCAGACGCTGCGGCACCATGCAAAGTCATCATGATTGTGTCACCCATGGGCAAATAGTATACCAGTGGTGCAGCCGGTGTGACATCTGTGTCAGTGGGCTCCACGCGTTGCTGTCCCAATGTGATTGCCAACGGACTACTAGTAGACTAAGTATGAGCCTGCGGCAACTGTTACTGTAAACAGTCTGCTGACAGTGTGTAGATACACTGTGGCACCACTGGCATGTCACATCATTTGACACTGTATGGTCCAGGAATGACCGCCTACAAGTAGGCTAGTGGGCTGGAATGATTGTAGCAGCAACAGCTGTGTGTAATGACTGGCTGCACCCAGTGCTACGCAGCACGTGCCCGGCCGCATTGCGCTGAGAATGTTTTTGTTTGACAACCGTTGTGACAGTATTATGTTTCAAATTTGCTGCGACGATGCACTCCGAACTTCAGGGCAGTGCTCAGTGATGCTTGCGTTCACCGTTACCACTAGTGGCTATGGTAGTAGGACAGCAGCCGCTGCGGCAGCCGCTGCCGCAGCGGTGGTCTTCTCAGCTGCGACAGGTAAGCCAACTTTGGACGCGGAGGTGTTCAGCAACATCACCACAACTAGCAGTGCACCATGCTTTGGGTCATCATTATGGTATATGCCATGTGCTTCGTAGTAGCTTTAGCTAACCCTATTCGGTACTCTAAGAATAATTATTTCTGAAGTATTACCGTGTGACACAGTTCCTCTAGAGGAGCAGGACCCGGCCGGCGATGGGGCCTGCAATCAACGTACCACCATGACCATGGTTAATATAATATTATAATTAAATACTCTGCTATAGCCGCGCCATCTTGCCGACACCCGGCCGAAAATCCATGGAATTCGTCCGCATTCAGTGTAGCTCTTTGGACGTGCTGGCACACACACACACACACTCACATGCGCCGCCAAGTTTTGGCACATGCTGCTGCTGAGCAACTGCAACTTGAAGTTGCTGCTGCTACTGCTGATACCTGCTGCGGCTGAGCACGCTGTCAATAATTTCCCATTGGTGGTCTATCTGCTGCCTGTGTCACAGTACTGCATGTAAACCTGTCTTTTTATACAGTTCTGCAGTGGGCGTGTACTGTAGCGGGCGCCAAGGAGAGGAACGCGAAGCGGCTCGAGTGACATGATTCCTCCCAGACAGGAGCGATCACGAATTACCCAAGCTTACTTTGCCCGGAGTCCACTGCAGTCCCTGCCCGATGAGCAGCGTCTCGAAGGCAGGGCGCCAGCCACCCACTGGGTAAGTCACGCAGCAGCGCAGGCACTGTAGTCAACAGGGGCAGCGGACGACACCAGCAGGTGTTGTGTGCCTTGATCACTCCCGGAACTGCACACCACCAGCACAGTTCCGAGCCAGCTCTTCCCTTACACAGCAAACGCACGCCTAGCTCTCCGCCAAATTCCTCACCAGGCCGGCCGCCTCTCGCCGCCTCTCGGCGGCACCTCTCAGAGTAGGCCCCGGTACAAATCATGTTTTTTTTTTGCCTAAATCCTGATTGCTGACATCCCGAATGTAGGCAAGATTCCTG
>JAULBY010045331.1:11807-37129 GCA_032358315.1 Ophiocytium majus
GGGGGGGGGGGGGGGGGGGGGGTGGGGGGGGTGGCAGCAGCGGCAGTGCTGAGCAAGTTGAACAAACTTCACAAACGAAGTAGGTGACAGGGTAAGCAGGCACTGCGCAAAGAAAAATGCTGCACTCATGGAAGTGACTGCCGTATGCCGCGCTAAAGCGTCGCGCGCACGCAGTCTCACCCGCTAGGAGACAGCTCAATAGAATTAGCGGCGGCAGCAGCAGCAGCAGCGCCGTGCTCCGGTGTGCCCAGCAGAGGGGAGTCGTCACGCCCGCGCAGCTCAAAAGACGCGCCGTCGTGTGCCCATAGAGGCGAGCCCGCCACCACTGGCGCCGCTTCCGCCGGCAAGTCTTCGCCTGCGAAAGAAAACACACAGGGGGCACCAGCCGTTGGCTGAGAAGTTTCGGTGGGGGGGGACAGAGGTGACTGTGCAGCAGCGGTCGCTTGCCATGGCTGATGAAATGGGGGTTGGGGTGCTGTGCGCGCACGCAGGCTGGGACGGCGAGAGGCAGGATGGCCCGCAGAGAGTTAGAGGCGCAAGTCATTGCGGACATGCATTGCAGACACCTCAAGCTTTCCTACATACATGTACACTTCAAATACCTAGACCTTAGATTTGTACTTCGAAGTATTTCCAAGGTACTACTAGTACCGGTAGTATATTGTAATACCTCATACCTCAGCAAAATACCTACTTCAAGTATGATATTTCTCACATAGATTTCAGGTGGTCTGCAGTGCACACAGAGTAGACGTGTAGCAGCCAGCATGACGCCGCTGCAGCATGATCGGGAGGTGCTGCCCTGCCGCGTGCACGGGATGGCTGGTGCCCTCGGAGTGAACAGGGGTGAAGCTTGGTGCCTGAGGCACATGCCATGCACTCTGGTGATAGTTAATTTCACATGCAAGTGTGGACTGGTGCACATGGAACATGGGTTGATGAGCGCTGCAAGTGTCACTCACAGCTGACAACTCCGCCAAGAGCTCCACCAAGAGCTACCTTAACCATAGGGTCACCCTGGTGGTACAGTGGACTTACAATTCTACGTGAACTGGTGCCAGTGAATGTGATCTGATGCGCGCTGCATGTGTCATTAGCACCCGGCAGCCCCTCCAAGAGCAGTCCTAACTTGACCTTGGTGCGCTTACAGTGCGCTACTGCAGGTGATGGCCGAAGTCATGGCGCAGCAACAGAGGAGAGAGGGGGGCGCACTGCCGCCTGCGCTCCCGCCTGGACGGCACTGCTTCGCGGAGCATGTAACAATGGCCCTAAACACATTCAGCCTGAGACGAGAAATGACACAGCGGTGTTTCTGAAAAAAATCGCACTTCAGCAGTAGTTCAGAAGTATATTTATAAATACCGGTATACTTTTGAAATATGTGAATAAAGATGCCAAATACGATGTTACAGCGTTATTTGAGCCAGCCAATGCTTGCGGCGTCACACCTGGTTGAAGCGCAGCTGTGGCCTGCCACCAGAGGCCGCGCTGGGCCCCAGAACCGTCCTCAAGAATGGTATCCATATCAAGCTCCAGCAGTTCGTCTGTGCTCAGCAGCCCGGCCGCATCCAGCTGCTCAGTATAATCCCTGCAGCAGCAGCAGCAGCACCAGCAGCAGCACCACCAACACAGAAAAGGACAGCCAAAGTAGGTTGATTCTGAACATGACTCAGGGGCCCTGTTTACCTTTTTCACGCATGCAGTCTACACGGCTTCCAGTCGGTTGCATGTGCACGACGGCGAGGCACTGAGCAATTACAGCGTGCCGACCTGCCCAGCACCAGCACAGCAGCCTGTGCATACTGCTGCTACCGCTTGCGTCAAGGTACAGTGCACTCGCGATTTAGTTCGCTTTGATTTAGTGCGGAATGCGGTTTAGTGCGGGGTCCAGAGACCCGTCACTGACCACATGATTCCATATAAACAACATATGATGCCCTATTTGATTTAGTGCGGGTCTTGCTTTAGTGCGGGGTGCTAGGGCGGCGACACTACCCCGCACTAAGCCGCGAATGCAAGGTAGCTTGCCTGCGGGCCGCCGCTGCTTACTTCGGCACCAGCCAGTAGCAAAAAAAAGGGAGGTGTTACGCTGCTTGTTTCTACACCACTAGTAGTGCCCATTGTTCCAAGGCAACTTGCCTGCGGGCTGCCGCTGCCAAGGGCAGAATGCGCGTGCGCGTGCACCCGTCCAGCTGCGGCTCCCCCCGCGTCAGCACGTGCACGTCGCAGCGGTCGCACTGCCGAGCCAGCAGCGAGCCACAGGCAATGGCAAACCTGCTCACCACCACCACCGCCGTCACCATCATCATCATCATCAGCGGCAGCAGCAGGATCAGCGGCGGCGGCAGCAGCAGGAGCAGCAGCAGCGGCAGCAGCAGCAGCGGCGACGGCAGCAGCAGCAGCAGCAGCGGCGGCAGCAGCAGCAACAGCATGCGGTGGCGGCAGCAACAGCAGGAGCAGCGGCGGTGGCGGCGGCAGCAGCAGCAGCAGCAGGAGGAGGAGCAGCAGGAGGAGCAGCAGCAGCAACAGGAGCAGCAGGAGCAGGAGCAGCAGCGGTGGAAGCGCCGGCGCACGGTGGCGGCAGTGGTAGCGACGTCAGCAGCAGGTGGGGTGGCGTCTGTGATGCGTCCACAAAATGACACAGCAGGCGCACACTGAATTGCTGGATGTGCAGTGTACACACATGACCAATGCATGTCAGCTACTGCAGCAGCACCCCCTGGCAGCGAGCACCGCCACAAGGCATGCTGCAAGCGCTGCCTGCCATATCCGTTCGTGCGCTGGTGTGGCAGGCAGCTCCTGCAGGCACATGGTCCGCCCTCGCCGCCTGTGCCGCCTGGACTTGCTGCCACTAGGCAACAGGCTGCTCGCGCCCGTGTTAAGACACCAACACAACTTCTTGTGCAGGGCTTTGTACACTAGTGGTATGCCAGCTGTAGAAGTTGTCCCAACAGCGATAAATGTAAGGCAATACTAGTACTTTTCATCGCTGGCGAAGGCCCACTCTGTGGCATGTTGTCACTGCCACAAGTTGTACATGCCCGCTCGTCACCACCACACAGGAGGGAAGGGTCACAACGTGCGGGGCGGCACGTGTAGGGCTGCAAAAGCACGTCATGTGGCTCAAACGTCACTTGGAGCTGCATCCCACTTCACATGTGCGTGTGAAGTACTTCGACAGACAAGCGGAATGTGCACAATATGCGGGTAGTGACGCCCGTACATTGTTGGTGGAAGCGCTGCAAGCACCGCATGCTCCTTCGGCCTTCATCAACCATAGCCGCTGCTGCCGCCGCTCGTGGCGGGCAGCATGCCTGCCGCATGCCAAAACTCACCAAACTATCACTTCAACCACTTCAGCAGTTTGGCTCTGCCCACACAAGGCCAGCACAAGTAGGGTGAGGCCGGATAACGCGGCCACGGTAGACATGTTGACGAGCCAAAACAGCACTGTACCTGCCTTCCTAGGTGCTAACGGGTGTGCGCCAGACCGCAATAGACCATCGCCACACGTGTCCAAAGAAGCTCTCGGCCGGAATAGGATGTCACATCATGCTGGCATGCTCCAGGGATGTTCCAACGTATAGCCAGGCTGAACAACCAACGCGCATGCCACACACAGTCCAAGCTGCACAGTCCCCACCTTTAAGCACACACCCTCAATGATTAATGCGCACGCATGATGACCAGGACAGGACACCCAGCTTTGTGCAGAAAGGACTCACGTGCACCCCACACAGCCGCTGGCGCGCACCTCCCCCAAGCAGCCCGCCACCAGCACGCGGCACCACTCCAGCCCCCGAACTTCAACAAATGCGCACGCGTCCACAAGTTGAACTTCGCAGTGTCTCAAGTGCGCCAATCGCACCGGCAGGCCCCCCAGCGTCCCCGGCCCCTGCACCAGGGTCTCACCAATGCGCCCCTGTGGTTGTGCTCAGCAGCAGGTGGTGCAGCACAGTGCTCAGCAGCAGATGGTGCAGTCATGTGGGAACAGCGCAGGGTCCCCACTGTGGCGCTGGTTGCGGGTGCAAAGGCCACCTTTCGTGTGTGCCTGGCACCGTGTTGCGCAGCATGTCACTTAGAGGCCCGCTCGGCAAATGGACATGTTGCACTGTGCCTGCACTGGCGAATTCGCATTGATGCGTACACAACCACCAGTTTCGGAGGGCCAGCCCTGCTGCCATGCTGCTGCCGCGCGGGCGAGCTGTTGCTGCTGCGACGTATGGTGTGTTTGCGGACCGACTAGCCGGAAAGCTGCTGAGTTCGCACTTAGACAGCCGGCAAATTCTTAACGGTACCCCTTTGCACGCGGCTTACTCTACGCTGCCGCGTAGCGTGGCTGAATCAAGCCTCCTGCAGACAGAGCTCTGGCTGCCGCTGCTGCTGGTGCCGCCTTCGCTGCCAAAACGAGAGCATAGGCGTACGACTGACCTGAAAGACCACCTCGGCGGCGGCCCTGACGTCGCTCATCTCCAGCTGCAGCCACGCTGCTGCGCACCCGTCAGGGTAGTGTGCTCACTGCCGCCCCTCACCTTGCCGCCGCCAGCCCCCCCCCGCTCCCTTCTTCTTTCCCCTGGTTGTCGACATGTTTTGGCAGTTTGACTTTTCCCCACTCTTTGGAGGCGCGGCGTGCCTGGCGGAAAGGCGCAAGGAAGACGCAAGGCGCAAGGGAATTTTCGCAAGCAAATTTCTTGCTTCCAAAAAACACCCGGAAGAGACCCCGGAGGGAATGCATTGCAGGCAATTTGCAAAGCTGGGGGCACTCTCCGTCATTTCTCTCTCTCTCCTCACACGCAGGGAGGCGCACTACACGCAGTCGGCGGCCAGTCGCGCTGCAGTACAGTCAAAGTTAGGGGCCGCATCAGCTGCACGCAGCAGCGCCGTCATACGATCTCAGCGAATCTAACCCGGTCTGCGACATCATCACAGATCAGACAAGCAGCAACACCATCACACCCAGGGACAAAATGGCGGAAGGGCACCAGACGCCAGGCCTGTACGGCATCTGGCAGCGCATGGCCCAGCTGGAGGCTGAAAACAAGGCCCTCAGGTGCGAGGTGGAGCTGCACAAGCGGCCCCTGCCAGAAGACATCGCCAACCTTCCAAAGAGCCCTGTTGCCGCTGCCGCTGCCGCTGCCGCTGCCGCCAGGCAGCAGCGCAGCGCCGCTCTGGGGGGACGACGCAGGAGCAGCCGTATGGGCACCAACGCCCTGCTGCTCTCCCAGCTCGGCTCCAGGCGCGGGTCAGGCTGGGACCGTGTCCGAAGGCAGTCTATGCAGGCCCTGCTTGCAGCCGGGGCGGCGGGGCGCGTGAACAGCGCAGAAGCAGACGAAGAGATGGAGGACGACGCTGGCTGCTACGTCGTCGACAGCATGGACTACGCCGGTGCCTACGCGGCCGCTGCCGCGGCTGCGGGGCTCCCGCCCCCCCGCCTCGTCCCCGCCCAGAAATCATTCTCTGGCCAGGCAGGAGGCGTGGCAATGGCGCGCGCACGGTGGCTGGCCGCCGCCAAGGCTGTGGGCGACGCCAGGTGCCGCAGCGATGATGTGGCTGGCGCCCCCAATGCGCCCGCCCCCGCGGCGAAGCCCTACGTCCCAGCTCTGCTGGAGCGGTGCGTGTCGCCCGCAGAGCAGCAGCAGCTGTTCTCCGAGTTCGTCGAGGTCGGCGTGGCGCCAGCAGTGCTGCGCGGGGACCACGCGCCGGAGGCGTGGATGCAGCAGGCGCGCTGCACCCAGCGGTTTTCGGCGGCGGGGGGGAGCGGCGTGAGCGGGCTGGTGACGCGCATCGAGGACTTCTGCGCGCCCGACGGGTGAGTGCCGCCGCCCGCGACAGCCGCTGCAGGTGCCGCCGACTTGTGGCTGCGCGCATTTTGTGTGCTGCCGCACTTCACTTGCCGCCACCTCACCCACAACTTCAAACCTCAACTCGCACGCGAGACCTCTTCTTAAATTGTACTTCAAGTAGTTTGCATACGCGCTGCGCACATGATCCCGCGTCTCTGTGAAGCACATACAAACTTCAACTCAAAAAAGTTTGGTGTTTCCTTCTTTCCCGCTGCCCGCGTGCCCCCTCCCCCCCCCCCCTCCCGGGGCCACGCCAGCCTCCTACTGGAGGCAGCGGCCGTCCCCCGCAGCGCTGACGCCCCCGCCCCCTACGGCCCGCACCTGGACGCCTACCACATTCTGCGCTTCACAGACGAGATGGGTAATGTCACGCACGGAGTGGTGCTCACCACGACCGAGCGCGTGTGCGACGCCCCCCCCGCGCTGCTGCAGATGCTGCTGGAGCGGCGGTGGGAGCGCGTGCGCGCGGCATGCACCATCCGGGTGAGCGCCGCCAGCTATATTATGATGTATAAAGTATGCGCTTTATGTGGCAGCAGCGCCATGCGGCGCCTGCCGTGTCGTGCGCATGCACCGTTTTGGGAACGTGAAGAATTACGAACTTCTTGTGCAAAAAGATGAAAAAACAACAAGGTACTCTGTACGCTTGCGAAGTATTTCCTACCTTGTTTTTACTAGTTGTTTCTTTGCCGCAACGTTGCCATGGCACACACCGCCACTGCCACACTCACGCCAGGTATTCTGACAAACCCCCCTCCACCTGTTCTCGCACACGTTACATGTGGCCACAGGCATTCCTGCTCAGCGCACTCAAGCGCCGCCGCGAGCCCCAGCGCGCCACCCACCCCGCGCAGCCCGCCAACAACAGCGCCCCCGAAACCGCCGCCGAAACCGCCGCCCCCACCCCAACTTCAACTCCTACTTCAACTTTTGGGAGCGTGGCCCTGGGCTCTCTGTTCATGTCCGCGCTGTGGCGTGCCACGGGTGGCACCCCCGCCGCCGCCGCCGCCGCCGTGAGCGTGGAGCCCACGCAGCAGGCGGGGGGGGGGAGCAGGGCGCAGCAGGTGCACCTGTGTGCGCAGCTGCTGCAGCAGGTGGCGGCGGGCGCGGTGGCGGTGGCGGGGGAGCAGTCAGGGTGGTGCGTGGTGGCGCAACGGTGCTACGCGGTCATCAGCTGCCACGCGGTGCACCCGCTCATGGTGAAGGTGAGCGCGGTTGTGCCCTGTGTGTGCACGGAAGGAACATTTGGGGTGGCAAATGCTGGGCTGGTTTTGGTTGCATGCGCAACACAGCCGTCGGACCTGCAACATCAATTTTTATTTCATTTAATAGCTGGTGGTTGGTTGTGGCTCCGGCACTGGCACTGACGGTCACACAGCCCGCGAGGACTGCATGGACAGCAGTCATTGAACTACTTGCTGTGGGTGGGTACAAGACCTGAGGCGGGCAAGTAATACTTGCAGTAATAAATGCGAATACTTGAAGTATACAACAGGACCACATGCAAGCCATACTCCAGGCTCTTGAGTCTGCATTATACCAATTGCTCTCCAGGTGCTCAAGAGCATGACGAGCTTGAGCGTATATATACTTGCTACTATATGCTTCTGAAGGACATCATTCATGCATGCATCTGAAGTACATAATTCATGTATGCGGTGTGCACTTACACCATGTGCTCCCCAGGTGCTCAAGAGCATTGCCGAGCTGGAGCGCAGCGGCGGCGAGCAGACGCACCCTGGCGCGCGCGAGAAGCTGCTGGAGCACCTCCTGCGCGAGGTGAGCCTGCTGCGCTGAGCACTGCCACCGCCCCGCTTGGCTGCTGAGCACAGCCTTATGCTGGGCACTGCCGCTGCACCAATCGCGGCTTGTCCGGCGCACGCTCCCCCTGGTGCGCAACATAAAATCCTCACAGTGCTAGACAATCTGCACTTCTCGACACATTGTGTGGTGTTTCTATGGTTGCCTGCTGCGCCCGCCAGCTGCTTTTTGCACTCACAAGCTGACCTGCGGCATGCTGCCGCTGGCTTCCACACGCGCAGGTGTCGAGCACGCGGCCGCAGCAGACCGATGGCGACGGTGGCCCTGCCAGCACCAAGGTGCCAATGCCGGTGCCATGCCCCCCGTGCACGCCCCTGGAGCTGGAGCTGGTGCCGGAGTCAATGGAGGTGAGCTGTTACAACTTCAAGTTTGAACTTGGCACTGCTACAACTTCAAGTTTGAAAGCTGCTGCTGGCTGCGATCAAACCACTTTGCATGCTGCTACAACTTCAAGTTTGAACTTGGTCCTGCTGTGCGCACCCTCTGCCAGGTTAATGTATGCGCATTTGATGCTGCGAGCTGCAGTGGTGTGTGTGCCCCGGCCCCAGGCAGCTGGCATGCGCGTGCGCCCCCACCATGCCACGACACAGGCGCAGTGCGATCTCAGCCGCGGCTGCGGCGGCGGCAGCTGCTGCTGGCTGCAAACAGCACCACTTTTGCATGCACAGCAGCAGGTTCGATGCTCGCGGGAGGGGCTTGCCTGCCCCCAGCAGGCCACAACCACATGGACACTGGCAGCACAGCGGGCGCTCCCACGCGCAGTGGCACATCCCCCTTTCTTACTCTGCCGTGCTTGCTCGCACCTGCTGCCTTTGCCCGCCTCAGATGTGGTGCAGCGCGGTGCTGTTCAGCAGCGTGCCGCCGCAGACGATCGCGCGCGCGGTGCAGCTGCTGCTGGTGGAGCACAACCTGTTTGTGACGGGCAGCGACCTGGGGCTCGTGTCCATCGTCGTCACCGCCCTCCTGTCGCTGCTGGAGCCCCTGCAGTGGGCGGGCATCTTCGCGCCGGTTAGTGCGTCTTGAAGTTGCAACATCAAAGTTGAAGGTTGATTGGGTGTGGCCGTGCGCAGCAAGCACCCTGTTTATCCCATATGCAGCGCGACTGCCTGGCAACGACGGCGCCATCCCTGCCAACCCACGCGCTGGTGTGTGCTCTGCGTGCGGCACCCCCGCTGCTGGTGCGGTAATGTCAACTGCATTTTTTAGCTTTATTCATCGGGGACTGGCCCTCCACTCTCCTGGCAGCAACGCCTGGCGCCGCGCCCACCCTCCAAGCATACAAGCACCTGTCGCTGCTGAGCGCACCCTGCCCGCCTGACTAAGCTACCCGTAGTTTGTACCAGTGCGCACATGCCCCCATGTCTCTGTGACTAATACATGGTGATGGGTCACAGCGTATAATTTTTGCATTATACGCCGTATAACGTACTTCAGTATGTAAATATGCCGTATAATGTTATGCAGATGAACGCACGGCAGATTCGCCGTAAATCGAGTTTTCGGGCGTAGAGATACACCGGTAGTGTAGTTTGTAAAACGTATAAAAAACGCTAGTACGTCATACGCCGTGACCCATCACTACTAATACACAAACCTCAACTGCAACTTCAACTTGTGTGAGCAGGTGGTGCCCAAGGGCGAGGTGCTGGACAACCTGCTGGAGGCCCCCGTGCCTGTAGTGGTGGGCGTGCAGGCGCCGCTCAACGTGCCCAGGGGCGCGCACATTGCCATTCTGGACCTTGATGCAGCGGTGAGTCAGCACAGAGAGCACATGAAATTGGTTTTAGCGCATGTGAGTAGTTTGACGATCTATGTGAAAGAAACCAAAAAGGTGACTGAGCCCAGGTACTCCCGTGGCTGGGGCTGAAAGCCAGGCCGAAGCCTGTGTGGTGATCTATCCACTTGGTCAGAACCAGTGGCCCACACCCTACACGCGCCGGTGAGTACCGTCATGTACTTCAGAGACACATGCATGTACAATGCTGTATTTTTGCCAGCGCTCGGATACACGCGCAGGCAAACACAACAACACGCCCCGCCCAAACACCCACCAACTCTGAAACCTTCCCAATTTTTTTGGCAGAAATGCAAGGGGTGGGAGTCTGAGGCAGGCCCAGGCCACCCACCTGGGACCCGCCCCCAGCCACGCAATGGTGTGTGGGTACTACGTAGTACTACGTAGTACTTGCGAAGTGCACGTATGCGGCGCATACACATACACATGCACACTTCAGTATATGTCGAAGGACTTCGATGTATACTTCGAAGTGGGCGATCAGCCGGGAGGCAGGCCCAAGGCTGAGCAGGTTTTACCCCGGCGGACAGTGCACACACGGCAGCATCAGCACCACTTCTTGCGCCAGCCAGCGAGGGCACAGTGGCACGTGGTGAGCAGGTTGGGTCAGCGAGATCCCGCCCGCCCTTCCCGGGGGGGGGGAGCGGCTGGCGTGTGGGGCTGGTTTGTTTTCGGCAGCAGGGTTTTTGCCTTGGTGCTTTTTATGTTGCGGCTGAAAAGGGTGCCACCGCCGCCGCTGCGCACACGGGCGTACCACGATTGAGGAGCTGCTGAGCACGGACCATTGCCATACATACATCCCTAGTACGAAGTATATTGGTACTTCACAGGTATGCTAACAGTTGTATTTATTTGCACTTGTGGGCGTGCAAGAGCCCATGTCATGTGTGCCAGTAGGGCCACTGGGTGCCAAGGCAAATGCATGGCAAAGTATGTGTACGAACAAGGACAGGGCTAGCGGGTGCCAGCATGCTACCTAGGGCTCGACCTGCCAGGGTAGTATACCACTAGTACACCACATGTACGTGTACTTCAAGAGTGCTGCTAGCAGCAGTACGCGCATACCACAAGTATGTTTATTGCTGCACCGCCGCATCACCTGGTGCCGCCAGAGCTGGTGCGCATGCGGTGCGCGCCATGATACGAGGAACTGCTGAGCATGGGCCGCCGTGCCATACATTTGCACATACTTGAAGTATAAGGGGTATACCACACATACTACACAAGTGATGCTAGTAGCTTGTACATAACACAATTACGTCTAATCCTGCATACCGCGTTCACCTGCTGCCACAGCTGCGTGCCGCAATTGAGGCGCTGCTGAGCACGGACCGCAACGCCATACTAAAGTGTAGACATGAACCCTTACACATACTGTGGAAAGATCACCACGCAGGCTTCGGCCTCGCTTTCTGCCCCAGCCACGGGAGTACCTGGGCTCAGTCACCTTTTTGGTTTCTTTCACATAGTACACTGTACACAACTCATACTACTGTAGTAGCTTGGTACATAATACAAGTCGTTCAATCCCGCATACCACCTGCTGCCACCGCCGCTGCTGCGCACGCAGGTATGCGCCGCGATTGAGGACCAAATCCAACACTCCTACGCAGCAGGGCGTACTACAGTAGTAGCACTTAGACCACATACTTCAGAAGTGCATGTACTCCAGCGGTACCACCAGCAGTGTACACATATACAGTGCCAGTAGGATAATGGAGGCCACCCTGGCGCGACCGCTCCCCTGCCTCAGGTGCGCGCCACGATTGAGGAGCTGCTCAGCGCGGACCGCAACGCCACACATACTACACTGGTACTAAAATATACCACATACATGTACCCCACAAGTACTACTAGTGGTATGCACACAACACAAACACACAAACACGCTTATCCTGCATGCCGCATTCACCTGGTGCCACCGCCGCTGCTGCGCACACAGGTCCGTGCCACGATAGAGGAGCTGCTCAGCGTGGACCGCAACGCCACGCCCGCCGCCATCGCTGCTGGCCGACCACTGGCAGAGTGGCGCAGGGGTGGCGCCGCCGCCTCCACACCACCTGGGGACGACTGTGCCTGCGGGCTGGGCGACGTTGTGCCGCCTCAAGGTAGGGTGACTGCAGTAACACTAGAGCAAGAGAAAACCCATAGTAGTGCTATTGTGGCCGCTTGTTACCTACCTGTTCTTGATACTTGAAGTCCCTGTGGCTTACAACTTCAACTTTAGGTGGCGACGGCTGCGCCTGCGCGCTGGGCGACGTTCTGCCGCCCCAAGATGGGGTGGATGCAGTGACACTGCAGCAAGAAAACGCTCAGGTAGTCCTATAGTGGCCGCTTGTTTCCCACACCTCCCGCCACTGTAAAAGGCTGGCAACGGGCTGGCTGGCTTGTGGAACAGCTTGGACTTGAAGTTCCTGCAGCTCCAGCTGGAGTTGCAACTTCAACTGTAGGTGACCACCGCGCCTGCGGCTGGGCGGCGTTGTGCCGCCTGAAGGTAGCGCGGCCGCGGTGACATCACTATTGCATCTGTTATGCGCCCTGACCCATCATTGTAGAAACATGCGAACTGTGCCTTCGGGCTGCGGTGCTCAGCAGAGCAGGGGCAGGCGCGCGTGCGCGGGCAGCTGCTCAGCAGCCAAAGCATTTTATATGTCACATTCTTGATATACGCACATTATACCACGTTGTGGGGCGTAGAGACAAGCTCTATGGTGTGTCAATGCGCCCGCATACAAAAACACTCCTGTGATGCACCCTGACTGCGTTGAAATCGGCGGCGGTGCTCAGCAGCAGCAGGGGCAGGCGCCTGTGAGCGGGCAGCTGCTTCATACGCCATACACACTGTGCATCACTCACTTCTCCTTCATGACTGCTGATGAACATCACTGATTTGAAACAGGCGGCGGTGCCCAGCAGCAGCACGGGCAGGCGTCAGTGAGCACGCAGCTGCTGAGCAGCCAGAGCATAATCATACGCCACACTCAGCCGTACATCACTTACTTTCTTATCATATCTTTAAAAAACATCATTGCTTTTGCTCTTAAACAGGCGGCGGTGCTCAGCAGCAGCAGGGGCAGGCGCCAGTGAGCGGGCAGCTGCTGAGCAGCCAGAGCATTTTATGTGCCATATATATGTACCGTATATCACATTTTTAGGCGTAGTAATGTGCTCATCATAACTTCATTTTTGGGCGTAGTAATGTGCTCATCATAATTTCTGATGGACATCACTGCCTTGAAACAGGCGGCGGTGCTCAGCAGCAGGGGCAGGCGCCAGTGAGCGGGCAGCTGCTGAGCAGCCAGAGCGCGGCGGCTGCGGTGCGCATCAGCTCGGATGGCAGCGCGTGGTGGGCTGAGGAGGGCGACGCATGGGAGCGCCGTGCTGGTGAGCTCTTACTCACATCTAGGGTTGTGCCAATCCGTATATTTGACGGCCACATGTAACCGTATATATAACGTACATAACGTATATAACCCGTGTTTTCCCGTATAAATCGGTAGATGATAAAGGCCTTGCCAGAACACAGGCATACCCTGGTATCAGAATCCAAGTTGGGCCTGTTTTTGCAAAGCTGTGCGTGGTGTCCACGGGGTGTTTACTTCAAGCACTTTCACAATTTCATGTTTATTGCTTGCATTTTAGCACGCATTGTTCATGAGCACACATGTTAACTAGTGAACATCCTGCAACGTCGTTCGAAACAACAAAACCATGCACCTGCTGGCTACATGAGCACTGCGGGTTCGTGCACTCTCCCAGGTAGCTGCTCAAGCAGGGATTGCTTATCTAGCAGCTGGTTGCATCCTGACAACCGTTGCCTGTGATGCCTACAAGCTTGCCTGCCTTGACGAAGCGGGCTGTGCTGCTGACGCCCTTGACTGCAGCAGCAGGCCGCAGGGTCAGCACCGCTGCTGGTGCCGCAGCCCTTTGCTACTGGTGCTTCGGCAGCAACAGTTGCAGCCCTAGCAGCGGCCACGTCAAAGTTGTTGGCTGCCTGGCACGCCTTGGTGGCGGTCGGCGAGAGTGTGTGACCATGTGCGCCGGCAGCCTGTTCGCCAGTCAAGTCGACCACTGCTTAGCCTTTTTGTGCTTGCATAGCGCCTCGTAGGCCCCCGATGCCTCGCGGCGGCACTCTGGTGGTCAGCCATGAGCAGCCAGGCACTGCAGGCGCCTGCTGGCAGGCGCCCAGCAGCCTGGAGTGAATAGCACCGTATACGGAATCTACGGGCCTCAAAGCGCTCATCTACGGTATATACGCCGTATATACGGATACGCCGTAGGTGCCGTATACATGTATGGCACATCCCTACTAACTTGTGATAAGTGACAACTAACTCACTACGCATTATACTTGCAGTACACGTATACTTTTGTGATCTCCATACGATTAACTTATGATGACATACAGTAGTAACTCACTGGTACAGTCCCGAGATGATTTTCCCCGCGCCAGCTGCAGTGATGGCAGTCACAAACGACGGCCCCCCACCCCCGCCACCCGCTCCTGCACTCCCGCCCCCAGGCAGCAGCTTCGCCATAAGCTTGTTGAGCGCACCTGGCGCACCTGGCGCACCACTCTGCTGCTGCTGCTGCTGCTGAGCAGGTGGTTGCTCAGCAGGAGCGCTGGCCATGCTGCCGGCGCTCGAAGTGAGGGGCTCGGCCCTGCTGCCAGAAGTTGAATTTGGTGTTGAAGAAGTTGAAGTTGTGGTGTTGCCCTCGCGCTGCAGCATGGGCAGGCGCGACCGATCCAGCTCAATCATGACCACGTCGGGCTGAGCACCGGAAAGGCCAGCAGCAGCAGCAGCAGCAGCAGCAGCAGCAGCAGCACCAGCACCAGGGCGTGACAGCGTGCAGCAGTGCAAGGGTTGAGCAGCAGCACAGCAGGCGAAGCACAACCGGCGAGTGAAATTATGGCGTGTCTGCATATTGTATCAACGGGACAGGCACCAAGATACTGGTGCTGCAGACGTCTGCTTGTCCAGCCATGAACCATCCGCACGGTGCCACTGCCACATGCTGCTCGCACACTTTCGTACACAATGTACGCTTCAAAATATACACCTGTACTTGGTAGGCATTATGTACTACTGAAGTACTTCAAGAATGATATGCTTTGTTCACCCCTTGCACGGGTTCACTCGGGGACCGCCTCTACAGCCGGGGGGGGCCTAGTTTGTCGTTCCTGCAGATGAAGAGGAGTATTTCAGCAAACCGACAGATTTTACCATATGCTACTCCTACTGCAAAGTCGTGTGGGCCGCGCGTGGCCATAGCTTTGTGTCGGCATGAGAGGCCTGGGTTTTGGACGCCCACAAGTGCAAATGAATGAAACCACTGTGTACATACAAAGAGTATGATGTACAGGCACCAAATACCTGAACTAGGTGGCGCATGATGAGCTCACCTTGACGTAGCTGATTACCTCGTTCACCAGGTCAGCACTCTTGGTGCTGCACGCCACATGACCGCAGCATTGGAGCACAGTGTGAGAAGGACACCCAGGCATGGCATGAGCAAAACATGTGTACATTCACCCACAATGCTGCTTCAACATCACGCACCACACCGAAGAGTTGTCACAGAAAAACTTGGCCGCTGATGCAAGAGAATGCCTGCCTGTATCGTGCATGCACCCAGGGGGTAGAAAGTAAGTGACTACGCTACTTATCCCCTGATGCAACTGCTCACGCCAAGACAGAAACAGGCCTCCAAAAATGCTGCAGGTAACTGATTAGGCCCCTTTGAAGACTGTGCCCGGCTTTTCTCAGGTATTTAGCCGGTGCCTGGGCATATCAGGAAAAAAATCATGATTCGCTTATAACTCATGTAAACGCTGTTCCACTTGGCGACGGCAGGCACCAGCGTGTTCCCCAGAGTGAGAGCAGTCGATTGCACACACTTGTGGCTCTGAACAACATCATGGGGCCGTGCTGGAAGGTGCGGGCACAGTGCTCAGCAGCACGTCGATGCGTGCTGGGAGCAGCTGCTGAGCAGCAGCAACGTGCTCAGCAGCTGCTGAGCAAGAACTGCTCAGCAGCACGTCGTGGCGCTTTGCTGGGTGCAGCTGTAGCTGGCACCAAGTGAC
This sequence comes from Ophiocytium majus, assembly GCA_032358315.1. NCBI lineage: Eukaryota > Xanthophyceae > Mischococcales > Ophiocytiaceae > Ophiocytium > Ophiocytium majus. Next base: position 27,352 of record JAULBY010045331.1, read on the forward strand.
CCAGACACGCTGCTGGTACAAGGTATACATGCATATGTTGTGTCAAACACGCTGCTCGTACATATTTTGATGCTATAAAGGCGGTATTTGACCCTCTGAGGCTGAACTAGTGACAGGAATTTCAGGACAAATCAGGAATTTTGCATGTCTCTGCCAGGGCCAGAAAACAGGAATTTGGCCAAAATCAATCAAGGTTTTTAACGGGGCCTAGAACTGATGAGCAGTGCACAGAACCAGCGCAGGCAAAACCCACCTGATGTGGGCGGTGCCGATGATGTAGATGCTCTGGCCATCAGGAGCGGTGAGATGCGACACGGCGTCGTCGCACAGGCTGCGCAGCGACAAATCGCGCAAGGCACCAAGTGCACGCAAGTGGTCAGCAGCAGAACAACCTGTTGTGGTGAAGACGCGTCATGCAGACTGTTGTTGAGTCAGCTTAACGTACATTGCTGGAAGCTGGCCTGCCACAGCCTGTGACGATCTGCACAGCCACGTCACAGAGCCCACAGCGGCTGCCCCCGCCGCAAGCAGGTCCCTCCTTCGCAGCGCTGGCGGCGACAGACAGCTGCCTGAGGATCCAGCCATCTGTACCCTGCTGGCACATGTTCGACATCCCGGCCGGCCAAGGACCGCAGGGGCAAAGGCTGCGCCTCGGCGAAGCAGCAGCGTCGCCAGCATCAGTTTATGCAGCAACCTCATCCTTTTTTGTCCCGTGTGTGTACGGCAGGCGGCGTGAAAGACGACGTTGCGCCCGAGGAAACGTGCAAAAGTGTGCGCGGCGAAAGAGGCGCAAGCGCGGCGCTGGCGCCGGCGGTACAGTACTGTGTGCGGAGTGAGCGTTATGTTGATATTGTTGTGCTGCCTTCCAGAAAAATTGTAGCAGATCTCCAGATGACACACCGCTCATGCATCCATGGGTCGCTCTGGGAATGTGCGCAGCCTGCGGGTCTGCGTCTCATATTTTTGTGGTTCATCTGGCACACTGCAGGTGGGTTGTGTGATGGTGTTGCCCAGCGACACATGCTACAGTACCTCAGCGCGTTTGCAAAATTTTCATGACAACCAATTTATCGGCAGCAAAAAACAACAGCAGCAGCAGCATTCTCTTTCTCATCTGTATACCACATTCATCACACGCAACATCTGTCATGCGCGTTTCGATAATGCATGTGTCACATGCAGAACATGTGCACGAGAGGTGAAGTGGACCGAATCCAGCATCACACATTTCTGTATGTGTATTCATCTCCAAAAAAGAACTCAAAGTACACACACTGTAATGACTCATACTGTGATTTTTCTTGGAGTATAAGGACATGTACACTACCATGTAAATAATTCAGAGGCACTTATATTACACTCCGCTTAGGGCGCGGAAAGCCCTTTGCACACGGTGCGTGTGACCAGAAAAGGATCAGACAGGTAGCGAAACAGCTGGCAATGCTCAGCACTGCGTACTCTAAGGGAAGCCTGGCATGTTGCCAGAGCGCCACTCGAACGGATTACATCCCCAAGGGGACCTGCGCCCACCCCAACCCAGCTCCCTGCACACCATGCTCCCCCCACACACCACCTGGGGGCCGCCATGTAGTCCATGACACGTGCCGACAGTGCCATCTGGTGCGCCAACGACATTCGTGCGCCGCCGACAGGGCTTTGAAGTACTACTGGTAGTACTTCTGAAGTCCTACACTTTCCAGCCAGCTGGGTGCACCACGTGGCGGCGTTGAAACTGGTGTAGGTTTTGCGGCTGCAACTGCAGATGCTTTCAGCTCTGCCACTGTGACGTGTTCGGAGCCACAGTGGTGCAGGTGGCTTGCGGTGTGCATTTCAATATATCAACTGGGTGGCACAAATGGCATCTGTTGCATGTTTGATTGTAATCATTCACTCCTGTACACTAGTGTAAACAACATAAATACTTCGAAGTACTTCAAAGCATGATTTATTGTGGGGGCATATGTCATAATTATTAAGTTGAGCCATGGAAGCATATGGCATACGCAGGCAAGTGCATGCCGACTGACCTGAGCACTGACACGTAAACGAGTGCACAGTGAGGTCAGGTGTGTTACCGCATGTCACACAACTGTTAGGATACGGTGGCCCCTGGTGCTGTAAACAGATGTGCCTAACCTGTTGCACTTCAGCTACTAGTAGGCCTACTGCAATGACAAGTTTGGGACCTGTTTGCCCCACGCCAGCTAGCTGTTTAAACACCTGAATCCACTTGCGGCCACTGATGTACAGTGTGTGATGTTGTAGCATGACACGCACCTGCATGGCACTGCTGGTGCTGCTGCTTGGCATGCGCTGCAGCCATGGTGCTGCTCGCGGACACTCGTAACCATCACCAACCTTGGTTTTAGTGGTTGCCCATGCAGCAACACGCACACAAGAACAGGCCACACAGCACAGACGGAAACTTGTGCTTGGGGCTCCCAATTAAATTTATGCACCTTGCTTTTGGTGTGGCAGCATCTGCGCAAATGCCAGCATTTCCCCGCGCTCTCGTGCCACTGCCTCTGGTGTGAGCTGCTCGCACAGCCTCCATGCCAATGCAGCGGAGTCAGACGCCGACAGCACCAACCCACTGCCCCGGGCAGCTGCAAAGCGCGCCACCTCCCTGGCACCCAGTGCCGTGTACATGCCACAGTCGGAGCTGTTGGTCTGCTGCGGCGCCCCTTTGACGTGGTACACCTGGGGCGCATTGGAATCGCTAGTGCCATCAGCCCGGCCCAGCAGCACGTGCAAGTGGGCGGCCGCCCTCTCTGCCGCTGCTGCATTGTACGTATTGCTGCTGTCAAAGTGTAGGTATGTCACTCTGTCAGGTGATACGCTCACCACCAGCAGGCTCCAGTGGTGGGAGCCGCTTGTGAAGTCGGCATTGTCGTTCACGGGCGCAAAGATGAGTGACCTGGACTGCAGATCGAGACCCTCCGCCAGCTGCTGTAGCTCCTCGGGCTCGTCTATGCTCAGCAGCAGGCAGGATAGGACGGAGCAGTCCAGGAACAGCATGCGCCGCAGGTTATCCGCGCCTAGCTCTGGAGGCAGCTCCTGGTACTGGAGGTACCTGAGAGTGGAGAGGGGAGGGGGTGCAAGGGGGGGGGGGGGGACGAAATAAGGCAGGCAGTAGCAGCAGCGGTCAGCCGTAACTCAGAGCGGTGGCACGCACTAGCAACTGAAGCGGCCGCATGACTTGTGGATCCCACGCTGTTGCAGGAGCAGCAGCAGCGTCACAAGGTGCCCTGTGCTGCAGGCAACGCATGCAGACCTTGTGCAAGCGCAACATCATATCCACGCACCTGAAAATGAAGTTTATGCAGTTGTCGTTGAGCCAGCCCCCTGATCGGAAGTTGCGCGTATCGGCGTCCAAGTACAACACGGCATCGTGGTAATTCACGAACTCGGTCGTCATCACAGCAGCGGTCGTCATCACAGCAGCGTGTGTGTGAGAGCTCTTTCTGGCAACTTCAACTTGCTCACTTCAACTTGCTGTGCGGGCGGTATCAGACACACCTGTGTGCATCCCGCAAGGCGCCGGGCAGCTTGGGCCAGCAGGGGCGGCAGCTGTGTGTGCGCCATGTGAAGGCAGTGGCGGTGGTATCATTGCGGCGCTGCCTACGCCTAGTAGTCCAGGCGCCAGAAGCTGCGACAAGCACTCTCCGCACTTGTCAACTGCAACAGGCGAACAGCTGGGCGGCGAGCAGCGCTGAGAACAGTCAACGTGCCCGCAGGCTAATTAGTGCAAGCAGGCACTCGCACGGATGGACCCCACAGGCGGACACGGACTGCTGATCACCTCCAAGCTTGGAAGTACGCATCACACCTCTCAGGAGCTGGCATCTCTTCAGCAGAGTTGCGCCTGGATATTTACTCCTTGTGTTGAAGAGGCACGCAGAGCGCTGTCGTGGCAGCCCCCATGTCATGCCACGGTGCCCAAAGTGCACATCGCAGCAGCGGCAACAGCAACAACACCAGACCTGCCACTAACATCCAATTGAAGTTGCAAGAGGCAAAGTGGCAGTGCCATCAACAACTGCGACTGTCGTCGCAGTGTGCACAGCCTCGCAACAGCGTGGTGGCAAACGGACTGGGTTGGTGGCACAGGAAGGCGGTTTCGGATATCACATGCTTGTGACAGCTGCTCTGTTTATTGTCCTGCCATTTGGCTTGCATTGGTTGGGCCGCAAGTTGGGCCACAAGTTTCGTTGTTGAGCTCTGCATGCCAAGTCAGCGCTTGGGGCAGCCTGCTGAGCTGTGTGCCCTGACACGACCTGCAGTGCGTGTGCAATGCCCTGCCCTGACACGGCCTGCATTTTTGCCATGGATGAATTGCTGCCACTGCGAAGGGGAGCTGCTGCCCGGCAGCTGGCATGCACAACGTGATGTTGAAAGCCCTGCGCAAATGCTCCGAGTGGCGTCAATGGCATCGTCACACTGTGAAGCATTTATCGTAGGAGAGTGTTGCCTGTGAAGGCGGTGTCTATTCCGGACTCATGGCTACATTTTCTGTGGCACTGATGGTGGCACAGGATGGCCGGCATGCTCCAACTTGGGACTTTCTTGCAACTTGTGCAGCCTTTGTGTCAATGTGCCTTGCTGCGTACAGAGTGGCCGCACATGGCACACTTTTCGTTTGCCTGCCATGTTCTTTGTGTTCTGGGTACACTCGCTTCCTAGCACCGATTGACATTCTTAGCCCTAGGACCGTGACCTGCCCCGTCGTCGTTTCTGCCCAGCAGTGCGTGGATTTATGCTGCAGCAACAGAGCTCTGTGCACGCCGATTCCAAAAGGTGTTTGCGTATCGCACATGTTGCAGCAAGTGACTTACTTGTCAATGCCACTTCGACTACACTTTTTGTTCATGCGACTGCACATGTGCCCCTCGCCTCTCTCTTTTTGAAGAAAAAAACATACAGGCCTGCGCAGCTGCAGCATGTTTTTGGTTTGTCAGTTGTGCTGAGCAGTTCGTTCCAGGAAAAAAGAACCATTTCTCGACTGGGACGCACATTCAGGCAGCGGCTTTGAACGAGAGCGAGAGAGAGACCGAGTGATGCACACGCAGCCATCATGTACACATGCGGGGCAAAATGCCCTTCGTCCAGGTGAAGGCGTGAGAGAGTGAGGGGGGCCACCTGCGAGCACTGCCGGCGGCGCAGTTGGTGCCATCCACTCGATCCTCATCACCCACGGCGCGCACCAGGCCCGGGGCAAGCGCCGCAGTGCGGTGGGCGACGCCTCTCCATAGCGACGCCGGTTTTTCTGAGGTGAGGGTGCAAGCAACGGCTGGGTTGCTTGGGGGGCGCGCTGCGGTGCTGGCGCGGAGCGTGCGGCCGCTGTTGCCGACGCAGCGACACACGGGGTTCTGCTGCTTGGGCTCAGGAGCTCTCGCCGCGCCTTTGTTGAGGTACAGGCTGACCGCAGCACCCTGCCGCAGTATGCAGCAAGCCCCCCAGCAGCGGAGCTTGTGAGACCCTGCATAGCTGCGTCCATCTGCGGAACTCTGTGGGTTTGGGTGGTGCGGGGGGTGGGCTAGGGCATGGGAAGGCCTGGATCCATGTCTGGGCACAGCAGGCACGCGGTGCAGGCTCACACAGCTTGAAACTTCCTCAAGGGCGCCAAAAATCCATGGTTCCAGCAGTTTTATGCACACACTCACGTGCATTGTCTGTTGCCGCTGCGCTCGCAGGGTTGAGGATGACGCGCACCAAGATGCCGAGGGTGAACGGCGCTGACGACGTCTATCAGCGACGGCCTGATGCTGGCGTTGACCCAAAAGCAGCTGCCGCCGCCGCAGCTGCTGCATCACCTGATGACGGCCTCAAGCGAGGCACCCGAGTCAGGCGGCCCACCAACATCAGCAGGGACACGTACTGCGTGTGCGGGGTCATGGACAAGAGCGGCATGCTGGCCTGCAGCGACGGCACGGGCGGCTGCAACGGGTTCTCCCACCCCTCCTGCTGCGGCCTGCAGATGACGGACGAAGACTTGAGGTTGGTGGAGGCTGGAGAGATGCGGTTCACGTGCTCCCTGTGCACGCGTGCACAGCGCCGGAAGGACAAGGCAAAAGCGCGCGCAGAAGCGGCAGCGGCGCCCGCCAAGCACCTGCGGAAACGCAAGTCTGGGTCGGGAAATGCAGATGACGCCGATGTTGCCGCCGCAGCTGCTGACGCCACAGCTACTGGCGACGCTGCAGCGGCGCAGGGAGGCGATGCGGCCGCGCAAGGCGGCAAGCGGCGGCGTGTGGACAAGGCCGCTGCCGCCGCCGCTGCCGCCGCCGGCGATGGCGACGCAGCAGAGGACTCGGCGGCGCTGCGTGTGAAGGTGCGGCTGCAGGGGCGCGTGCTGAAGCGCAGCAGCAGTAGCGGCGGCAAGGGCGGCGGCGGCGGCGGAGCTGGCAGCGCGGCGGGCAGCGATGCTGGCGGCAGCGCAAAGCGGCGCTCCAAGCGGTCGCACGGCAGCGGGCAGGAGAGTGATGGGCGCGGCAGCACAGCGGCAAAGGAGGAGAAGGAGGGGCGCGGCGCCGGAAAGCGCGTTGCCAAGCGGTCGACCAGCAGCAATTGGGGAGCTGCTGCGGATGGTGGCGGCCCGAAACAGCAGGAGGGAGAAACACAGTTCATCATTGAGAAAATTCTGGGGCAGAAGATGGTGGAGGGGGCATTCGGGGCGGAGGCGGCGGTGCCACCGCCGGGCGCCGCCACGCCTGCAGAGGGGGGCGCCAAGGAGGAGTTCTTCCTCATCAAATGGAAGGTGAGAGCTTTGGGAGGTGAAGTCGTGGTGCGCAGTTGTCGTGCCTGCTTGCAAATGACACCAGTTGCAACACGGGGAGCGTGTGTTATGCACGTCACTCTGTTATGCCACACATAAAAGGTGCTCCTTGACACATCTACTGCTGAGTGCCGAGTTCTGTGGGAAGAGCACAACCGCAATGACGTCTCGCTTGACTTTCAGCAGGCAGGCACGGTTTCACGCACCCGTCCATACATTGTTATAATGCAGCGCCCTACATAGCCTTCGAGCCGCCTTGGTGTTATAGTTCACAAGTAGTTGGGTTAGTTGGTGACAGGACGCTGCGTGCCAAGTAATGTATATTGTGTGTACACCGGTGCTGTGGGAGTCATTTGCACATGAAGTACAACCTTCGCACCATTGCAATAGCGCCCATGACTACAGTACCAGGGCAGTGTGATGTGGCACGAGCAGTGCCACATGCAAATTGGTAGTCATTAAGGTATTTTGCATTGCTTGGCAGATTGCTGCAGACACTGGCATGCCATACACACGCGCGGGTGGACAGCACGAACTACTCACGGAAGCTGCGACCTATATTGCGTCGCACTGTGTTAGCGGCAGCCATCAAGAACACTAGCTGCTGCCATGACTACATTAGGCGCCTACCATCTCGTGTCAGTGAGTGATCTGCCAAGTTATTGACTGCGATGCTGCTGCGTGCAGCTGTGCAACACACTATCCTGCAAACCTGTACGCTATTCACCACAGCAGCACCCATTGGCTTGCAACCGCTGTCCTCACATCATCCTTCTCACTTGCCCCTGCCTTCCAGCCCTCACCTGAGCCCGCTACCCCTCCTGCTGCCGCTGCCGCTGCTGCCGCCGCCGCTGCTGCCGCTGCCGCTGCTGCCGCCGCCGCTGCTGCCACCGCCGCCACTGCTGCCGCCCCTGCTGCCGCCGCCACTGCTGGTGCCGCCGCCGCCGCTGCTGCCGCCACTGCTGCCGCCGCCGCTGCTGCTGCCGCTGCCACTGCTGCCACCACTGCTGCTGCACGTGTGTGGTGCCGTGCGGCAGGGGCTGAGCTACATGCACAGCAGCTGGGAGCGCGCGTGCGACCTGGAGGCGGTGGACCCCAACGCGCGCACCAAACTCCGGCGCTTTGCCGCGCAGATGGAGGCGGAGCACGGCGCTCACTGGCGCACCATCATGGCGGAGGAAGACGAGGCCCTGGGGGAGGAGCGACAATACTACGACACAGACCTCATTGAGGTCCAGCGCGTGATTGCGTGCAACAAGGCCTCGGTCAAGCACGAGCCCCTGCTGCGCGCGCAGCGCCACGCGGAGTACCTGAGCTCGGGCGGGGGCGGGGGGGATGGCGTGGAGGGGAAGGCGGCGGCCGCGGTTCCCCCTGCTCTGGCGCCTGGGCCTGAGGACCAGGTGCTGTACTTGGTGAAGTGGCGGGGGCAGTCGTATGACCTGGCGAGCTGGGAGCGGTTTGGCGACATCAAGCACGCCAGCGACCAGGCAAGTGGCACAGGCTGCTGCTATGTGTGGGTCGTGGGTTGGAAGGTTCGTGCGGTCGTGCTGATTGGGGACAGCAGCGGTTGTGTGAGGGGCTAGTGCTGGTGTGGTTGATGAGAGGCCCTGGTGGTGAGGGCAGCGCTGCCGCGGGTGCAGGTGCTGCTGAAATTGGCACAGCTTTGCTGTGTTGCCGTGGTCATTCTACCAGCAGCACCAGCTTGTGTCCATGCTCACATGTGATATTGGAACCAGTGGGTTGTTTTTGTGGACTCTGTCACTTCACACTGTGGCAGTGATAAGCATAATACCATAGCACTGCGTCCATCCTTATCAACCCAATTGGGCTGGCTGACTGACCTTGTTGGTCACTCGTCAACAGCCACTGGCACACTACCCACCGTCTGCTGAGCACTGTCATGCCTGCTCTGCACCCATCATTGACGCATTGTGCCATACTGTACAGATACTGGCGTACTGGGACCACCAACGGCTGCCACCGGGCCTGTCGGTAGACTCAATGGTGGCGGCACGGGGTGCGCACAACCTGCCACTCAAGACCTTCAAGAAGCTGCCCAAGTCGCCTGTGTACGGGATCTCACAGGTGGGCACAGCCATGCATGCGATGCCGTGTTGAATGCCGTGGTAGGCACTGCCATGCGTACCGTGTTGAATGCCGTGGTGTGCGCTGACGCCGCCAGCCATTGTGCACTTCGCCAAGTCAGGTAACTTGTCCTGCGTTGTGTGACTAGATTGTGTGTGGACACAGTGCAACATGAGTCGCCTGGTGCAGGGAGGGGTGCGCTTGCTTTGTAAGTGGCATGCATGCGGCAGTTACATAGCAACTGCTGTTGTGTCGAGGCCCGGTATAGCATCCAGTAGCATCGGCATCCCCTGACCCGTGACTGCAGGGCAAACCACGTACTACGTATATCCCATTTTATTTGTTTTCCACTCAGTGCACATGGTCACATGACCCATACTCTTACTTTTTTGCACTCTTTTGGCACATGTAGGCTGAGCGCGATGCGGAGCGGGAGATGGGCCTGGACTCCGATGCCATTAGAGAGGAGGCGGAGGTGTCCAAAGCGGACGACGGCGCGCAGGGCAATGGGGAGGCGGAGCCAAAGGGCGGCGCTAGCACTGTGGCCCAGCCTGACCCAGAGGGGGAGAGTGCAGGCCTGAGCCTGCGCGAGTACCAGGTGGGCTCCCAATTTCAATCAAAAATGCCGTTGCAGTACATACATATTTACACAAGTAAGCCCAGTTGGTAGTTGTACTCTGAATCATCCCTAGCCCTCAAGGACACTGACCGGCACGTGTAGGTGTAGGGGCTGTCTGGTGCTTTTCACCAGGTGGACAAACCACCCCACAGGCTTCGGCCTGGCAATTTGCCCCAGTCACGGCAGTATCTGGGCTTAGCAGCCTTTTAGGTTTCTTTCACATACTTCCTCCGGCCCACCCAATAATAGGTCGGTGATTTGAACCAGCGATTTCGGAGCAAACATGAGCTCAGAGCACACAA
>JAULBY010045332.1:0-12706 GCA_032358315.1 Ophiocytium majus
ACTGTGTGGTATGGTGCTGGGAGTCTGTGCGTATGAAGGGAGTCGTGGTGTGGTGAGGCAGGCATGGGTCCTGGTGCCAGCCGCGTATCAGGCCGCAAAAAAGGCTTGACGAAAGACAAAACGGCGAAAAAATTGCACACAGGCGAAGATGGAGAAACACCCCCCCCAGAAGAATGCAGACGCAAGCGGAGGCCCAAACCCGCACAGCGTGGTAGCGGCACGGGCATTACCTGGGCACTGCGATGCCGTATGTGAGGCATGCCATTGCCACGTACGGCAGCCAGAACATGAAGAGCGCTCCTGATGAGAAGCTGTAATTGTCCACCGACAGCGGCCCCCCTCCCTCCCTGCGGCCGCAACACGCCGGGGCACGTGGCTTGTATATATTAATGCAACAGCAGTGTGTGCATGCCACCATGTACACACATACATGTATACTGTGAAGTGTATGGTGAAGTATGTATACACAATGTATAGCAAGACATGCGCAGGTGTGTCAGTGGCCAACAGTGGGCCGGCCCCGCTGCAGCAGCTCCAGGAACATATGGTTCGCGCAGGGCAGATACTGCTACCATTAGTAGTTTTCTTTTTTTGCACACACAGATGGACAAATCACCCCACAGGCTTCGGCCTGGCATTTGGCCCCGGCCACGGCAGTATCTGGGCTTAGCTGCCTTTTAGGTTTCTTTCGCATGGGCGTGCAAGGACCTCAGCAACGCATGCCAGCACGCTCGTGGCCATCGCATATGCCACATATACAATACTACTAGTAGTATACATATACTTCCGAAGTATACATTATATATATATATATATATATATACATACACACATATATATGCAGCGCATGCACACGGACGGCAAACTCTCTGAACAACCAAGAGTAGTACAAGGTACTTGCTGACTCCCACAAGTGTTAGTGAAAATACCACTACGTCACCAGTACGTGAGTCACGCCTGCATCACCAGTAAGGTGCGCAAACACCCTGTGCTTCACAACCACGACAGCAGCACCTCGCCCACCCAAAACAGTTGCCATCCGGATGGCGGTACAGTAGTGGCGCGCCCACTGAAATGGGAAACGTGCCCTTCGGATGGCGGTATAGTATTTGCGAGTGAGCCATAGCGGCAACATCAGTGGGTGCATTTATAAACACACTCAAAGGGGGGCATGGCACATTCGCACAACGGAGCATGGGGCGACCAGTTTCCACCACCGCGGCGGCAGCGCAACGCCCACCTAAAATGGAAGAGTTGCCGAATGGCAGTGTCGGCGTCAGTGAAGAAAAGGCTGGCCACCTCGTTGTACTCCGTCTGGGGGTCGCAGTTGAAGCTCACCAGCTCCTCCACGAGCGTTCGTTCCTGTAACGGGCGGAGTGAAACATCAGCAACTTCAAGTGTGAACTTCAAGTGTGAAGTTCAAGTGTGAACTGCAAGTGCGGTGAAGCAGCGGTTCACGACCTCGTTGTACTCGTACTGGGTCGGGTTTTCGCACCAGCTCCTCCACGAGCGTCCGTTCCTGTGGCGGGCGGAGGTGAAAGAAATCAACTTCAGGTGTGAAGCTCGTACATACTTTTACAGTACAGTAGTCATAGAGACCTGAGGGCATGTGTGCAAAGTTCTCAAGGGTGAACTTCAAGTGTGATTTCCAAGTGTGGTGACGAAGCGCTTGGCCACCCCATTGTACTGGAGTCACAGTTGAAGCTCACCAGCTCCCCACAGGCGTTCCCGGAACAGGCGGATGTAAAATTACTTCAAGAGCAAAATTCAACATACACCAACTTCAAGTGCGGGTTCAACATCACTGTGCTCCAGTCAGCCGAGTAGCACTTGTTGCAGCTCGTCAACACCTGCACAAGCGTTTCTCCATGTGACGTGCGGAGGTAGGGTCACAAGTGTTAAATTCAAGTGCAAGTTACACAAGACTGTTCTGCTCCGTCAGCCAGGTCAGAACGCTGTTGAAGATGAGCTCACCAGCTCCTCCCCCACAGGCTGTCAGTTTTTGTCTCGAGTGCCATCTCCGAGTAGTATTGTTGCGACAGCAGTTGTCAATTGTACTGCAACACAGCCTCCCTGAGCAAGCGGAGGTAAACTCAAGTTCAAACTCCAAGTGCAGGGTCAACACGCCCTGCTCTCTCAGCCAAGCCAGAGTTTGTTTCGAAGAGACACCAAGTACCTGAGGTACTAGTCTACAAACCATTTCAAGTACGTATTACACAACCCCCACCTGCAGCGTCCAGTTCTCCATGTCCACAGGCTTAGGCGTGCACGTCCCCCACAGCAGCGGCACCGTGAACGCCACCACGCTCATCAGCGCTGCCACCCCGCAAGCCTCCAGCAGACGCCTCTTTCTAGACCCCGCCACATTTTTTTGCCGCCACAGAGATAGTTTCTCGTTCCAGTGGTTGAAGCATGCGCCTGGGAAGGGGGAGGGGGTGGGGGGTTATGCCCTGGCGGCAACTGTGATGGCTGCTGAAGGGCTTGAAGTACCCATGTGTGGTGAGCGCATGCAGCGGGGGTGAACAGGGACGTGCAAATGTAATCAACATCGTGTCATGTACAGTAAATGAACTTGAACTTGCTACCTTTGAAGTAGCAGAAGTAGCATGTACTCCAAAGTATGTGCACTATGCATGGTCTCTCATTAAACTCCCACTTGGAGCGGGGGCAGCCCTGTGCACATGGTGTACGCGAGTGGGAAACAAGTATGGCCAACCAAGCGGCGTGCTCGTTACACACTGGGTGGCGACATCACGGTACCTGATGGCTACTTCCACTTCACTGTCTACTTCAACTGTGAGTACTCAACGCGGACCACACCAAGGTTGGTCTTGAACCTGCATTCACAGGTCACAACCGGACATGACAGCACCAGCACAGAAGGCACAAACTTCAACTTCAACTTGAAGTTGTGGTGTATACCTGAACTGTGACCTGTGCAAGTGCGCTGGGCACTCACCGACGAGCTCCCCCATGCAGCCGAGAAGCGCAACCAGTGACAGCTCCCGCACGCTACTTCAACTTCAAGTGATGGTGCCTACTTCAACTTGAAGTAGTCAAAGTGCGCCGGGCGCTCACCGACGAGCCCCCCCATGCAGCCCAGAGACAGCTTCCACACGCTACTTGTACTTCAACTGAAGGTGTCTACTGCAACTTGAAGTCATCAGAGTGCGGCGCTTACCGACAAGCCCCCCCATGCAGCCGAGAAGCACAAAAAGTGACAGCTCCCAGACGCTGTAGTTTCCGTGTCCCGTCATGAGCTCGCCAAACTCTCCAAAGGAGAACATCTGCGGCGCGCGCATGGAGAGCATACTCAGCGCGGTGTATGGTTGTAGGCTGGCAACATGTGCAGCGAAGGGGGGTGATGTGGCACGTGGCGTCACAGCGGCAGGTAGGTGCAGTGAAAAAGCATGGTACAGTGCACTTCTATGCTACTGCTGTATAATTGCCGCTGTGTCGATGCCGCAGTACCTGCGACTGTAGTATACTAGTAGTACTTTTACCAAACTCCGCTTAGGGCGCGGAAAGCCCTTTGCACATGGTGCGTGTGGCCAGAAGAAGGTCAGACAAGTAGCGAAAAAGCTGGCAATGCTCAGCACTGCGTACTCTAAGGGAAGCCTGGCATGTTGCCAAAGCACTACTCTAGCGGATTACAGCCCCGTGTTCTAGCAGTACATGCATGAAGTGCGCGACACTACATGGCATCATGTACTTGAAGTACGATGTACACATGTACAGTGCGCTTGGTATTATAGTGCAGGGCAGTGTCACAGCGCCTGGCCCCGCACTATGTCGAGACCCGCACTATATCGAATAGGGCATTGTATACATCTTTGTACTGTAGTAAAGTATCATGTGGGCGGAGACAGGCCGCTGGACCCCTACTTAATCGCAAAGCGCACTATATCAAAGCGCACTATATTGCCAGTGCACTGCACTGTATATACACACTTCTTAATTAGTGATGGGTCACGGCGTACAACGTATTTTATACGTTGTACTTCAAGTACAAAATACAGCGTACTTCTACGCCCAAAAACGTGATATACGGCGTGTTTGCCGTATAAATACGTTCATCTGTAGACGTTATACGGCGTATTTACATACGTTATACGGCATATAATGCGAAATTTGTACGCTGTGACCCATCACTATTCATGATACACAACGAAGTATATATAAGAAGACTATCTCATGTTGGCGTCTCCGCTGACCTTGGCAAGGTCCTGCTGCCCCCACAGGTTCTCACTGCTCTTCACCACATAAAGCGTGAAAACCGTGACCATGGCACAGAAGAAGGCGCGCCATGTCAGCCGCGTGCTCCAGAAGCTGGCTCCCTCCTCCAAAGAGAACAGCACACCCCCTATCGGCGCTCCAAATGCCGCTGCACAGGGGCAGAGCAACAACCACAGGCGTGCAGAAACAGCATCAGTGATGCATTGGTTCTGGGGCGCACGTGGCCTGGCAGCGGTGCGTGCCGATAGCAGGTTGCTGCTGCTGCTGTGAATTCGTTGTGAATTCATCTGGATTCGCAGAGCTGTCACCGGGCAAGCGAGCGCAGGGTGCCGGCGGCGCAGAGACGCAGAAGCAGCAGCAACATGTGAATTCATGTGAATTCACAGCTGTCGCGCCGCAAATGGGCAGCCGGCGCCAGCAGGAACACAGAGCGTCACATATCGCGCGTGCTCCGTGTCGTGCACAGTTGTAGACCGCTGTAAATTCATGCGAATTCATGTGTTTTGCCTGTGTACGCTGCAGGCCGCCACCCAGGAGTGTGCTCACAGCCCAGCAACCGGGTGCCACCTGCTCTTGCTCAAGGGGCAGACGAGGGACACAGCATGCACACGCCATTTCATGCGCACTCTTGGGTGCACCTGCTACCCCCAAACTCATGTCAACTCACATGTGAATGTACATGAATTCACATGAATTAACATGACACGCAGCTGTACCTGCTACCCCCGCTGCGGCCCCGCTGGCCACAAAGTCCCGCTTCTCCCTGTCGTTCCTAAACTCCTGGAAGTTGTTGCTGCGCACGGAGTGGTGGCGGTGGTGGCATTCATCAGGCACCAGCAGGCAGGAGTGGCTGATGAGATGAGTGGTGCCTGGCGCAACACTGTGCCTGTGACATGTTTCTACTACCAATTGTATGTGCCAACAAACAAAAACACGAGCGTGGCTTTGGCAGCGTGCACCGACCGGTGCCACCGGCGCAGTGAGCATTTAAAGGTCTTGGCTTGGCTGCGGTGCGCACGAATGCTGACACTGTGTTACAGTAGGTGTTCAAGAGCACACAGTAGTATGTGCTTGTGTTCACAGATACTTCGAAGTGTGTTTGAAAATGCCTTGAAGTACATGTGCGTGGAACCCCGAAGAACATGTGTAGGGTTGCCGGGATCGTAATTATTTTCGTAATGACTCCGTAATTCGTAGCGCAAGTCCGCCGTAACCTTGTAATACTTGCAACATATTCCCTAATGTTTTGTGCTCAGCACAGTCGCACCATCACAAATGTCCATGCATCGTAGGCTGCTGTACGCATCTGCAGCGGGTATGATGGAATTGTCGTTCACCGTAATGTCCCGAAATTACGATTCCGGCAACCCTATTAATCATTATTGTCCTTACATGGCAAATGACACACAAGCGCTGCTCGCCCTTGCTGAGCTGCTCCGATACCACCTCCTCGCGCCTGGCGGTCACACGCGCCAGCACCTCCCGCGCGTTAGTCTCCGCCACCAGCAGCTGCTGCAGCGTCATCGTCTGCACGACATTGCTCAGCAGCAGCAGCAGCAGACACTTTGCTCAGTAGCAGCACCAGCGGTGCTCAGCACCAGCGGCAGTGCTCAGCAGCACCTGCCACGAATCAGACTCCGCCACCAGCAGCAGCTGCGGGCTCATGGTCTGCACGACATTGCTCAGCAGAACAAGCAGCAGTGCTCAGCGGCAGCAGCAGTGCTCAGCAACAGTGGCAGTGCTCAGCAGCAGCAGCACCAGCACAGAGCAGCGGCACCAGTAGCAGCAGCAGCGCCACCACCACCAGCTGCAGCGGCAATGGTTGAAGCCCATATGCAGCAGGGCAGCGGCCGCGGCGGTAGTAATGCTGAACTCTCGCTCACCCAGCACCAGCAGCAGCAGCGGCAGCAGCAGCAGCAGCAGCAGCAGCGCGGCCGGCACCAGAAAGAGGGAGCATGCGCCATTCAGGAAACCTTTACGTGCTTTCACGCGTGCGCTTAGTCTACGGCATGGCGGCCCTCAATGCACATGCCACAGTGGCAGCACGCACAGACCGGCAGCACCGCTCACACGCTTTCGCAAATGCGCCTGCGGGTCCAGGCCGCTGCGCCTGCACATGATGAGCCGCTGACGCATATCAAACATGTTGTACCATAGCGGCACACTCGGTACTGGCAGTGCCACATGCACCAAAGCCAGACTGTACATGTACTTCGAAGTGCACGTATGCATGCGGGCACCAGCACAGTTCACTGGCCCTACCTGCGTATCGAAGCGCACTTGCGAGCGCGCTGCACTTTTGAATATTTATAATATGCCATGCACTTGCACTCCAACGAAGTACTTGCGAAGTACTTCAGGCGCATTACACGTACACATGTGCATGTACTTCAGAAGTACGACATTACCTCTGAAGTACTACCTGGAGTGCCGCCAGCTCGCCGCTGCGCGCCGCGCTCTGCGCGCTGATGCCCGCCAGCTCGCCCCCCACCTGCGCCTGCAGCGCCAGCAGCCACCTACAACTACAGTATACTCGAAGTATGTATACTTCGTCAAGTACTTTGAAGGTATGTATGCATGTGCTCGAGAAGTAAATCAATACCTGAAGTGCCGCCAGCTCGCCCTCGCGCACCGCGCTCTCCGCGCTGATGCCCGCCAGCTCGCCCCCCACCTGCGCCTGCAGCGCCTCCGGTGCGCGCACATCGGTCTGACTCAGCGGCGGAGGCGGGCAAGGGGGGGACGGGGAGGAGTGGATAGAGGGGGGGCGGGTATTTGTAAACACAGTAAAAAAAAAAGTCTCAAAAAATCAGACCGGTACTTCAACTTAATAAGTAATGGAAGTACACTTTATCTTTGCATGTCTGCAGATGTAGTCAATATACTTCAGAAATACTCCCAAGTACTAATATGGCATACATATGATTGATTCTTGCGCGTTTGCAAATTGGTCGGCTACTGTACTAGGAGTAAACTGAGAGAATCCTTTGAAAAAAAAACTTTTAGTCTTGACAAGAGATTGATGTAGTAGGTACAGTGCACTACGTAGCATATTTATTTTTCTTAGCAGGCGGGGACCCGTTCAATCGAAGCTCTTAAAACTTTACCGTTCACTAAATCTTTTACGTTGCAGCTCGCTGCTGCAAGATGCGCTGGAGTCAACACTGAGAATATCTTATGTTGCGGACACGGACACCGGACCCTTACATGGTATGATTTTTTTAGGGCATCCATGCGGTTCAGGTTTGGGTTTGGGTTTTTATCAGTTGTCCGTGTCCGGTGTCCATGCCCGCAACCTGAAAAATATCATTGAGTGGGGGACCCACCCTGGCTTCCTCCGCAAGCGGGAGAGCGCTGTCCAGCTGTCTTGGAGCGTTTTCCAGCCCCGGCTGCAGCTCCCCACCCCTCCTCCGTCTGGCTCCAAACCTCTGGCGCAAGCCCTCCAGCTGTACAACACGTTGCTGGTGCCGGTCTGCAGCTGCACGCCTCTGGGCCTCGAGCTCCTGCAGGTGCTGTTGCAGCTGTTCCGGGTCTGCACGTGCACCCACCAGCCGCTGGCGCAAGATCTCCAGATCCTGGAAGCGCTGTTGCAGCCGCACGTCATCCACGTGTGCCGGCGCAGCAAATGCACGGAAGCAGATGAACCCATCAGGCGGGCCGGCAGAGTTTGCCCCGCACCAGCGAAAGAAGCGTCGCATGGCATGTTGGCAGCAATGCACGCAGCTCGTGCTTGCCACAACATGACCGCACCAGAGCAAAGGCAGAGCACCTCAGGGTCCACCACTGCAACGTGCAACGCAGCATGCGCACTTCCTACGCGCTTTCGGTTGCATGCTCAACGCACCGGTGGTGCTGGTATTGCCATTTCCCGTAGCTGCCGCGCCTCCCTCGCCACTCTGGCAACGTCCGCCAAGGCGTCCAATGCCAGCTTTTTCCACTGAGCAGCCTCGGCCGTCTTCACCTCCAGCTCGGAGCGCAGCGTCGCTGAAGCAGATTGGGCAGAGGCCACAGCCTCACGCAATGCCTCATTGCTTGTTTCTAGCTCCACTATCTTGGCCCCCTGCTTCCTCATGAACCCCAGCAGCTGCTCACGGGTGCCGGTCGCCGCCATGGCTGCACACGCCTCCGCGTCTCGCCCCTGACTGGGTAGTGAGGGCCCCTGGCGCGTGGTGAGTGTGCACGCATTGTGGCACCCCTGTTAAAAAAAAGCGGCAGTCCGGAAACGAACGTCGTGAAACCGTCTTTGGAGTTGAAGTAGGATGTAAGGAGGCTGGCTGGTCTTCGTCTGGATGCACGGCCACCTTGCCCGCCAAACTGAACACGTCACACGGTCACCAAAATTCGAAGTGCACCAGAGCAGTGCTCCGCCCAAGGGCAAGTAGGGATGAACAGGCTTCGGGTCGTCACTAGTAGACTCACTACCCTACTTAACCCCCTGGCTCTTCCACACAACACAAACCCGTGAATTGTTGCCCGCCCGGGTCAGACTTTGTGCGCAGTCACACCAACAGCCGCGGAGTCATCAGGGCACAACTTGAATGCTGACGCCCGGTGCAGGGGTGCAAAGTGGGCAAAAAACAGTCTGCTTCAGAGCTGCTAGGTACACGCATGCGTGGCTGGGCCCTCGCACGCCCGCAAGTGCAAATAAATACCACAGCAGTCAACTACTAGGTTCCACACCATGCTGCACATAGTGCTTCCTGCCGCGCAGTACCTGCCCCCCACCCCACATAAAGAGCCTCCCAGCCAGCCGCTTACATTGACACGAGCAATGCGCACGCACCGCTGCACCGACCGCGTCGGCAAACAGAAAACAGAGCAACCACTCGAGACCGCACACCATCGAGTGCGAAGGAGTTGCCCGTGCACAGCAGCTGCGGCAGCAGAGGCACCTACTGCAGGCGAGCAGGCACACCCGCCGGCCGCCTCTGACAGCACCACCAACACACACACCGCACACACACAGGCCACACCCCTCATGAAAACACACGCAAAAGCACGCCCCGCCACACATAACTTCAATTTACAAACAATCAAATTGAATGGGGCGGGCGCGGCGCGCTGCTCACACCCACAGCTTCTCCAGGGGCGCCCCGCCCGCCGCGACGCCGGCCATGGCACGCGCGGCCGCGGCGTGCACCTCCTTTGCCACTGTGTCGATTGGCGCGGCCGCGTCAACCACGGACCAGCGCCGCTCCTCGTCGCCGCCGCGCAGCGCCATAAAGTTGTCGCGCACGCGCCGCTGGAAGTCCGCCTTTTCGTACCTGCGTGTGTGCAGGTGCGTGTATGTGGGTCCAGAAGTGTATACTTTATGAAAGTATACTTTCCAAGTACTTCAAGTACTTCTTGAAGTATGTGATAAAAACTTCCAAAAGTAGAAGTAAAAGTACTATCATGAAGTAGACGTTCTTGTGAAGAGCGGTCATGTGCGCAGCGATACAGATGAGAGTGCTGCTGCACGGGTGGCGCTCGAAAAAGTGGTGGTGAACGAGCGTGGTGTGTTGCTCGTGCGGAGGACCGCAGTGGGAAATCATGCTGTACAATGTGAGTGATAGCGCGCTGTTCACTACACGATGTGGTTAACATCACAACTGGGTGCGCAGCAGCGGCGGTGCCAGAGCGCAGACCTTTCATTGCTTGCACGCAGCGCAGGCTGTACATAATCGCCACGCTGCTGCAAAGTGGCAATCACTTTCTGAAGCGCACGCTACAACGCCCAGGGCGTGCCTCAGTCCACACAGCACAGGCTGTCCGCAAACTGCCATGCAGCTGCCGCGGCTGCTGAACTGTCTTTCACTACTCTCAAGGCACATGCTGCAGCAGGGGGCCCAGGTCGTGCTGCACTGCAAATGTGAAGTTAGCCAGGCGCCAACGAATAACCGGCTGGCAAACTAAAAGAATTTGCTTGTAATGCTGGAAAAAAAATCAGATTTGATTCTTAAACCTGTGATCCCCCAATTTCGTAAAGGGTTAACCCGTTCAGTATATAAACTCTCTCGCCCACCTCTCCTCGCCAAACTGCCCTCGCTCCATGGCCGCCTCCACTGCCAGGTCCAGGTAGATGACCACGTCGGGTGCGGGGAGACCGCGGTCTGGCGCCTGCAGAGAGGAAAGGGTACCAACCATAAGTCACAAAGCATAGATGTGGGCTACATGCCGACAGCACCACTTTGAGGCGTCAAGGCAAAGTGCCAAATCTGCTACGCAGCCGAACAGGTGCGCGTTTGTGCTGGGCAGCTGCCAAAGCTGTGTATACACACACATGTACTTACATATATTTCTGAAGTGTCAGTGTACGCTATCTTGACAAGTCACAGTCACAAAAAAGATGGGTTTAGCATGGCCGCATGGATGCGCTTGCAACATCAATCAAACAAGCAGCAAGGCTAGACACAGCATGGTCGCAGCAAAAAGCACATGAAAGGGCGCCGGGCGCGCACGCACCTTGCACCAATCTACTGTGAGTCCGGGCTTGGCAGCGCTGAACGCGACGCCGCTGTACGCGTACCGGTCGCACACGACCGTCTTTCCGGCAAGCAGGTGACGCTCCAGCGTGGACCTGCAGTGCGCAGCAGCAGAGAGCAGCAGTGCTCAGCAGGACAAAGCTGCAGTGCTCAGCAGGGTTACGGCAGTGCTCAGCAGGACACAGCAGCAGTGCTCAGCAGCAGGATAAAGCAGCAGTGCTCAGTGGGACACAGCAGCAGTGTCACAGCTGCAGTGCTCCGCAACACACAGCAGCAGTGCTCAGGAGGAAACAGCAGCATTGCTCAGCAGGACAAAGCAGCTAGGTTCAGCAGCAGGATACACCAAGCAGTGCACGGCCCAGACATGTGTGCGCACACCGCCCCTTGGCAGGCCTCAGCAGCAGTGGCGCAGCAAGTAAAAGCGAGCAGCAGTGTACACACCGAGCTACACACCGAGTTGCAAAATTGCTGCTTGTTGGTACGTAGCCCATGATATGACCTCATGTATGCACCAGCAATGGTCCAACATGCACTTGCACCTGCAGCTTATTTGTGCCAATTGGTGGCTGAGTGAGGTTGCACCTCACCAACTGCTCCCTTAACCTTCCGCTGCTATACACAAAGGGCTGCAGCTTGTACACGCGCTTGAACTCGACAGCGGCAGGGGCGCACTAGCTGCTGATGGGTGGGCAGCTGCGGGCTGCCGTGCTGCCCTGTGAGCGCCACTCACACTGCTTCCCATCTGTTGGCGGAGAAGAGCAGGTGTATGCAGCGGTCGTCCATCTCTGCCGCGCTTTGCAGGTAGGCGTTTATCATCTGGCCGATCGCTGTGGTGCGGTCTGGGGGGGGGGGGGGCGACGTGGCGATGGCAGGCATAGGAAAAAATATCTCGGTGAACTCCATCCAGAGGCCGACATCTGCAATTTCAGCTGGTGGTCATGCTGTATGCAGCAAACGGGGTGGCTGATATTTCGCCTGCAAACCTCTGTGGTGGTCAGCATGAAAAGGCGCGGCTGAAGTGCGAGTGTGCTGCAGCCCAATGCAGGTTTGCAGACACAAGGTCCGGCTAAAAAAATGAATGGAACATCGCTGCTATGCACGAGCAACTGGACTTGTGCGCTGCTTTTGCATTCGCATTCCACTGCATGTGCTGGCAGTTGTAAAGTGGCAGCATTGCCCCCGGCGCGTGCGTGCATTACCACCAGGTCAATGTACTCACTGACAGCTGCGGTGCTGCACTGAAACAACTGAGTGATTAGATACCCGCGTGCGTGGCGCACCTGGGAAGCGCATGTGAACAGCGTCATGGCCCTCCGCCTTAAGGCTTTTGACGAGCAGGTCGCACTGCGTGGTCTTGCCACACCTGTCCACCCCCTCGAACAGGATAAACGTACCCCGCACGCCAGCGGCAGGCCCGCCACCGTTTCCACAATCCGCAGCGGCTGCCATGGTTGCCAAGCTCCTGCTGCTCCTGGTGGCGGCGGCAGTGCCTCTGTTGAAGATGTTGCCGCTGGCAGTGCCTGCTCCCCTCAAACTGCCAAATCCAGATCTGCACAGATCGCAGCAGGCACGCGTCCCATCAGCACAGGCAACGGGCAACGGTGTGCGCTAGCGATGCTACGCATCTGAGCGCAGGGTGCGCCGCTGCTGGTGGTGGACGGCGCTGCCTGCTTGGGTTTGCGCACCTGCAGCAGGGCGACGCCGCTGCGCGACTCAGCACTGGGGCAGCAGCAGCTGCATGGGTGCTGGTGCTGCAGCGCAGGCTCCACCACGCCAAATGCAGCGGCGCCGCGCCCCGCAGCTGGGAAAGCAGCTTCGTGGTCGCCACCGCCTCCGTGTCCAGGGCAGTAATCCAGCAGGGCAGCACACAGGCGCCTGCCTCGAGGCTCCCCGTTCAGTTCAGCAGCAGGCAATTTGCAAAATTCAAACTGCGCCAGGGATGTACACGGTTCAGGGCTCGAGGACAGGTCAGGGCCAGTTCACGGTTCAGTTCAGGTCAGAACTGACCT
>JAULBY010045343.1:0-12706 GCA_032358315.1 Ophiocytium majus
CCCGGGGCGAGGACGGTTTGCCCCCACCTAGCACCATAGTGCCTCTGTCTCTGCCTTGTTGTGGTCATGTTGTTGCCACATGTGCATAGTGTGCACGCGCATGCCACATTAGCGCGCGTGCTCAGCAGTGGCGCGGCGAAGCCGCGCGCCCGGGCCATTTATGCGCCATGGGGGGATTTTTTGGCTGAGCACCGCATGTTGCGCTAGAGGCTGCCTGCCTGGCAGTGCGCAGCTGCTTGGTTCCGTGCCAGCCACGGGGCGGGCCAGGTGGCCATAGGCAAGCCTAGGGGGGCTGATGCTAAGGGTCCCCGGTTTTTTTCCCAACTGGAATGATGTAGCCGGTGTGCCGTGGCAGTGGGCGAGCGCCCAGTCTGGCAGGTGAAGTGCAGCATTCACGTGGTGCGCATGGTGTACACTGGGGCATAAGAGTACACTGGCGCATTGCATTGGGACGATGATTAAGTCGTAGGAGATTTGGCATGGACAGCATTGTATTGTGCTCTAAAAACCGAAGGTATGGTCTGCTGGAAGGCCTGCTGGCGCACCATAGCGCCACATGTGTACATCAAATAGTACTCATGATCAACCCGTTTCAACCAGGTATCTTTTTTTTACAAGGGGGGTACAAGACTTAGTGCTGCCTCTACAGGGAGCATGCTTGGTTGTTGAGCTGACCGTGGTTAGACTGCTTTGGTTCCCAGCTTGGAAGGGGCTACAGTGCCTGAGGGGACTGCGTGGCGCACTAGTTGCGGTTTTGGACATTACGAGCGCGCATCAGGTACCTGCTGGAAGGGGAAGTACGACTCTTGTGCTGAGGAGGTGGTGTGGGGGGGGATATAGGACGTCTGTGTTGAGGAGGTAGTGTGGAAGGGAATATAGAGCTTTTGCGCTGAGGAGGGGGTGGTGGGCTCGCGAGGGGATGGGAAGGGGGATTTGTGCAGGAATTACGAACACGTGTGTGTGTGTCATCACGAAGGCGGTGAAATAAATGGCTACGGTAACTGTCACGGCCGTTTCCGGACCGAGCTGCCAAACCAATCCTACGGATTCCACCACTCGCAGGTGGGGCTGGAACGCCATACCACCATGCCACGGCTCGGAAAGCTGCAGAATCTGCACCTTCTGTGAACGCTGGTTGTACCATACTATGCCACGTCTTGTAACAGTTACACAGCGGAGACGGGTGCACGCTCCGGCTCCGCAACCTCCCTACGGTTCTTGTGCTCAGCAACAGCGGGGACTTCGTTGAAGTTGAACAGATTGTAGTGGCGCATGACCCCATACACCACCACCTTGACGGCATCCTGGATGAGGAACCAGACCACGCAGTAGACCCACGTGAGGCCTGCAGCGTCAGGGTGTGGCAGGAGCGGCAGCGGAAAGCAGGGTTATCCGGCTGGCAGGCATGGGCAGAGTACCGAGCGCTGACAAGTTTTCGCACATGTCAGCAGCAGCTGCGCCGCCGCCGGTTGCCAAAGCGGCAGGCGCGTGCAGCATCCCACGCTTGTGCCTTTTTGAACCCGCATCACTCACACCCCAACAACCACCATACCGTAAAGCACGATGTATAACGAGGGGGTCTTGTATAACGAGGGGGTCGTTGTGCAGCAGCATATAGCCCTGTATACCGACCCCCCGCAAGCCTGACGGCGCCTTAATGACGACAACGCGGGGGGGTCATCTATACAAATTTGGGTACCCTGTATAACGAGGGTGCATTGTATAACGCCCCCCGTGCTAGCAACACCAGATCCCGCCATTGACAACGCGGGGGGTCGTTATACATTGTGCTTTACGGCAGTAAAGTTGTGCATGTACATGCATGTGTAGACTTGCTGTTGGGTGATAAAGTCATGATGACACCAGTGAACTACCGCCGCCCACCAAAAGAGAGAAGGCGGGTGCTGCCACTCACCGCACGTGCTGCCGTCAATGGGCTTCATGGCCTGGCCAAGAGGCCAGGTGAGCGCCAGGGCCGTGGCGGCGCCGACGGCGACGGCAAACGCACACATCAGGGCGAGGCTGGGGCGGACCTGCCAGAAAAATCCCGTGGTGCGCGACGCCATGACCGTCAGGAAGCTGCTGAGAGACACCTGTGGCGAAACGGTAGTCGGAGCATGCAGTTCGCAGTACGGTCAGTGCACTAGCTGTGCTGCGCGGGGGGGGCACCGAGCGGCATGCTGGTAATGCATTGTTGAGATGCATGCAGCCGCTTTGACAACGGCGTCAATGCGCCAAGTGGTGCACCACAGCGCAACATGTGCGCTGTGTTGGTCAGCAGACCGCCAGTGAGAAAAAGCGAGTACTGTCACATGTGCATACTATGTACTTCGAAGTACTACGTAGTAATATACTATGTGGAATGTGGCATGGCCTGCCCTTTTGAGGTGTATTAGGGGCATGGACTGACCTTGAGCCACATCATGCACACGACGGACTCGTATGACAGCGGCGCCAGGCCCCACTTGGCCCACACCGAGTCGGCGCTGCCGGAACGCAGACCTAAATACAGCAGCAACAGCGACGACACGCAGGCAATGGCGCCCAGCACAGAGGACACCAGGTAGATGGCACGCATGTTCCACTTGTCCGGCTTGTGGTTGGGCACCACCTGCAAAGTGGTCACAGGAAAGCAGAGTGCAAAGATGGTGAGCTTTGCAGCTCTTTGATGTGGCACATGGAAGTAGCCGCACGTGAAATGGCAGGTGGAGCGTGCGACACGCGTGGAAGTGCCGCGCAGTGGTACGCCGACCTTGAGTGACCACCACAACACATGTGCACGTGCTGCTGGCATTGCGGAATTGTATGCTCTTCTAGGTATGGCAGCCATGCACGCCGTCTACGGTGGAACACTCACGTTGTCGTAGGCAATGGCAACCACAGGACCGTCGTTCAGCACCGTGATGAGGATCAGGGCTATGACAGGCATGCTGAACGCCACAGGCCACTGCGTGGGCTGCCCTGGGTCAACCGGGTTTGCGGGCGTCTGGAAGTTGTCGGGGTGCAGTGCCAGCACCTGTGACATCCAGGCAAGAGCGTATAAGCAAGAATGGAGTGGGGCGTGTGAGAGGCACTTGGAGACACAAGAGGCAGCCAGTGTCTGTAATTTACGCTGTGCTGCCAGCATTGGAGCTGCAGCTGCAAGGGACAGTGGTCAGTGCCACAGCGGTGCTTTTCAAGCACAAACCTCGTGCATAAACTATGCGGCATAATGTCATACCAACCAGGATACACATGCGAGGCGGCCTTGAAAAACATGACGTTAAATAAACACAGGCAGCGTAATGCACTTTGCCATCGTTGCAGGCTTGCGCCAGGCGACGCTTGGCCCGCACACCTCAAAAGTACCTGTGAGGGTCTCAATAAGGGCTTATTGAAGTCGCAAAGCGTGCAAGTGCTGCTGACATGCACCCCCACACTTGCTCAACCCTTGAAGTGCTGGCCACCTGAGTGAAGGGTGCTTGCGTCGTCTCTGAACCGCTGTCAGCACTCACCGCAATGAAGAAGAAGACGACCAGCTGCAGGCTGGAGGCGACGCGGTAGATGATGAAGCTGCGCATGCGCGCGAAGATGCAGCGCGATATGACAATCGCCTCGATGACCACGCTCAGGCCGGGGAGCGTGAGGATGATGTCGGCGGCGGCGCGCGCGGCATCCGTGGCGCCCTGCACCGCGATGCCGACGTCCGCCTTCTTGAGCGCTGCAGGCCCGTAGTGGCACACAAGTGCAGGTGCATGTGGAGGTGGGGGGGCAGCGGCAAAGGCGCACACGTCAGGGCGGCACGCTCTTTCCTGCCTAGGGAGGACAGCGGCCACCGTGCATGTCTGCACGCGTGCGCTGTGGCCGTGGACCAGGAGAGACCCCCAAGCAGAATTGTTGGATGCCATGTTCAAATGTGTCTGTCCAAGCGCCGTGGTTTGGAGGCGCCATCAAGGCACATGTTGTAAAGCATGTACCACCGTGACAGAGATGTGGCGTGCGCCACTGTACCTGGTGCGTCGTTGACCCCGTCGCCGGTCATGCCAACGTGGAAACCGCGCTGGCGCAGGCTCTCCACAATCAGGAACTTGTGCTCAGGGAACACCTGCGCGACACGGTTTGGCGCACGGCAGCAGCAGTGCCACATCAGCCGCGCCAGACATAACAGCACATGCGTCGATGCAGCGCGTCCGCAAACGCCGCCATGCACAAGCGCACAGGCACCACGACGGCGGAGGGGAGCCACGCAAGATGCGTCGCTGTGCATGGCTAAGCCCGGCACACATGGGCTTGAAACACAGGCACACCCATACGTGCATGAGAAATGCAACTGCATATATGTATGTGCATCCTCAGCATCATGTGTGAAGGCGGGCTAGTTGCAAACAATAAGCCTGCTGCGCATGCACCACTGACCTGCGCAAAGCCGTTGCACCCCTCCGCAATTCGGCCCAGCGTGTCGCCCAGGTTGGCGGGCAGCTCGCCGTTGGGCCCCAGGGTCGGCAGGCCCTCGCAACCCAGTATGTTGGTGCCCATGCCGAGGCTGCGCGCCGTCTCCCGGGCAATGGCCTGCAGGGATAATCAAGGGTGAAACTGCTGTGTGTGAGCGGAAGTGGTCTTGATGAAGTTCACTGGCGAGTTTGGTGGCTCAGGCTGCCAGCAGGGCATCACAGGTGCTGGCTGCTGCCACAACTCTGGTGGAGCACATGCCGCAAACTTGCTGCATAAATGCAGGGAGTCTCAACATGCTTAACAAGCAACACCATGAGCGGTGGTGATCCATAAAGACAACTTGAACAAATACAGATTTTCGTGTTGGTTGCACATGGCCTCGCATGTGCACACCGGTGTGCCGCCACTGGCATTCCCTGCTGTGCCATTGTGCCGCTTATTGCACATTGCATGGCACACAACACGCCATTTCCTGCCGCAGTGCATGCACAGGCGGCACATGTGGGCAGCAGCGCGTGCTCACCGCGTGATCCCCAGTGAGCATCTTTACGTCGATGCCGTACACGTGCGCGCGCTCGATGGTCTCACGCGTGTCCTCGCGCGGGGGGTCCAGGAAGGTGAGGATGCCCTGCATGCACCAGCGATCCTGCGCAATGCGGCAGGGCTAGGCGCACAGATACAGCAGCAGAGTACTTTTGTTAAACTCCGCTTCGGGTGCGGAAGCCATGTGCACATAACATGTGGCGCGCACCAGCAGCGTACCAAGTCAATGCGCCATAGCCTAGTACGGTAGGTGGCGGTGGCTGCAATGTGCCTTGTCAGAGCAAGTGTGGTCAGTATGGGATGGCTACTTGCTGTCACCTGGCACAATCAGGCGCTTCATGTGGCAAGGGTGCCCGGTTTCGAAGTATTTCTGGCGACTAGCGTTTCTGTCTAATCTATGCACTGAATGCCCCCACAGTGTGCTAGCTAGCAGTACATCTAACTGGACACAAAGGGTACACAGTGCCAGCATGTGGCACCTAGCAGTGATGGTCAATTACTTGTAAGACATGTGGTATCGTGGCACTGCCTGAGTGCTGCACTGCTGCGCACTGCAGCTACACACACCCTTTGGCAGTTACCTATGCAACTGCTTTGACTGCACTGTGCCACACATACGGTGCCAGCAGTGGTTGGTTGGCTGGCCAATGCACCCTACAGCTTCTCAAAAGCTGTGCCTGACATTCCTGCCTCTGCTGCCATCCCATGGTGCAGCCCCTACCTCATGGTGCACGGCGGTGCTGGGTGCACAAGCTACCAAGCATACAGCAGCAACAACATGCTACCAGATACTTCGAAGTACACTCATCAATGGTAAGGCTGCGGCAGGCGCACAGCTGCATACCTGTTCGTCTGTCTTTGCCACTGCCAAAGACCGGATGCCGCGCTCCGCCAGCTCCATGACCTGTTTCACGAGGCACGCAGGCGCACGAAACAAGGCAAGAAAGTGGCCACATCAGGGCCACACAGCCTTGCTCCTGCAGGCCACCCGTGAGCCAGCACACAAGCTCGAGATCAGCCTGCGGCGCTGGTGTTTGCTTGATGCGGTGCCCCTGGCGCAGGCGAGACACGCGCCCGCTACAATTGCATTTTGGCACCAGGGCGGAAGTGACAGTGCGGGACAGTGCATCACACTATGTCGCTGGGCAGTGGATTTGCGTTGCAGTCAGCTCCGCTCCACGTCCCACCTTGAAGTCCACGGCCTGCGCAATGCGGTCCTGGTCGTGGCACAGCGCGAGCACAACGTGCGGCGCGCCCTTGGTGACGCGGAAGGTCTCGCCGGTGCCGGTGTGGCGCAGCGCCGCCTCCGTGCGCTTGAGCGCGGGGTCGAACGGGGTGTACTCCAACTGCTGGTAGGCGTCGCACTCGCCCAGCGGCGCGACGCCCAGCACCTGCGGCATCGTCACCGTGCAACGCAGGTGCGAGTGTCAGTCATTTATGCATTGCCAGTGGGGACAGCTTGTGCCAGGCCCACCATGTGGGCACACAGAGCCATGGCCCAGCTGCAATGTGGCGTGGCAACGGTGAGGCATGTGACGGGGGGCGGGTGCACAGTGTTGTGCCGTGACAAGACGTGCTGCTGGCCCTTGCGTGGTCTCAGATCTAGGGAAGACTGTAAGAGGCTTTACAAGCAGTAGCAGTAGGTGCGTTTTATACTACTGAAGTACTTTGTACCGGGGGGGTACTATATACCCATTGTGCCAAGTTGTGAGTATGTCTTTGCGAGGCCGAGTACCGCTGCTTGATGCTGGCTTGCATGGCCTGAACTCTCGCACCCCGCAAGTGCAAACAAAAAAATCTATTGTACAAATAGGGCACACACCATTGTGTCGAGGGCGTCCTTGGGGGGCTCGCGCCACTTGGCCGCCAGTGCGGCCAGCAGGATGACGTCATCGCGCGCCACACCCTCCTGGAACATGGGGCAGTCTGCCACGGGTCAGGCGGGGGGGCGCAGCGGCAGCTGGCGGTGAGTGCAGTGCCACCGTCGCTCAGCCTGGCAGCGCGCAGACACTTGCAAGCGCGTGGCACCATGCCTGCTGCATGCGGCGTCCGCCCAGCCAGCTGTGTGCCACACTGCGAAACACTTTTGCAGGCGCGGCCCCTGCCACCTGGCCTGCCAGTGCTTTGTGCAAGTACTCGTTACGATGACCCGCCATCGCTCACGTGCTCAGAAGTACTGTAGGCAATATATGTCTTGTACCGTGCTCACGGACGCAGGCGTGCACATGTGACGGAGTACGCACGCCAGCGACACATGGTGTGCGCGTGCAGGTGCAGCCATGGGCAGCGTGTGGCCAGACGGGCAGCGCATCATGAGCACATCTGTCACAGTGGGTTATGGGCAGAGGCGTCTACTTCTGCAGCAATGTGCGCAGCATTCCCGCAGGCCAGAACTCGGCTGCAGCTTTCTGAGCAGCACTTACCCTCTTGGATGACCATTTTGTTGAGGGTGAGCGTGCCCGTCTTGTCGCTGCACAGCATGTCCATGCTGGCGAGCTCCTCGACGGCGCTCAGGCGCGCGACGATGGCGTGCATGTCCGCGAGCTTGAGGCTGCCGAGCGCCATGGTCGCGGTCACTACCACCTCCAGCGCGATGGGTATCGAGGCCACCAGCAGAACCACCACAAACTGTGCGCGGGCAGACCGGTGCCGGCAGACGCGGCCAAGCAGCGGTGGCAGCGTCAGAGGCGGGATGCCTACAGCTTGTTTTGCGTGGTGTGCACGTGTGAGCAGTGCTTAAGACACTGTCATGCATTTGTGCTGCGCGTGTGCGGCTCGCGCTGACTGCAAGTGCCGCCTCTAGCTCTCCCTGACACAATTAAACGCGCTGCGCACGGTGTGCACGGGCCAGCGGTGCGGCGCGAGCGAGTGCACAGCCGCAAAAGAATACAGAAGCGGAGGGTGTGGTGGTGTTGCGCTCGGTGGGCACGAGTGCGCGTGCGCCCGCCGGAACTTCAGGCGCTTTGAGGCGCTTTGAGTTTCTGGGCGGCAACCACAGCGGCGCAGCATTGCGAGCGAAAACACATGCTCTGCCTATTATGCGAGCAAGCCGGTCAGGCGCCGCGGTAACGGTAGGGGTTGTGCTGGGCGGCGGTGGGCGCATGACCCGGGAGCCGGCACACGTACCGAGATGGTGCTCTTGAAGGACTCTCCCTCCGCGAGCAGGTAGCCCAGCGTGGCGAGGCAGAGCGCGCCTGATATGAGCAGTATCACGAGCATGATGCCCAGAAGGATCTTGGCCAGGTGTCCCATGCCCTCCACGGACTGCGGCCGGGTCAACAGGGTGGGCAGCAGAAAAGGTGGTGCAAGTGGCGGCATGTACCAAACCTCGTCTGGGCACGTGTGACAAGAGCGGTTACCTGCGCTTGCATTGCTGTTTTACACTGGTGGTGTCTATGACACAATAGCAAGGTCACTGTAGCTTTTCATGGGGCACGCAGGCAGCATGCACATAGCCACGACTGCACACACGGACGCCGCACACGTACTCGTAAGTCTGAACTGTGAGAACGTGCCAATCTAAGCCCTGACTTGTCAGTGTCCGCCATCTCTACCGCACAGTCTACCACAGCTTGGCGTGCGGGGGGTGTGCCCTGATGGCGCGCAGTGTTATACTACGTAGTATGTTAAGTACTTCTGCAAGTACTTTACAGAAGTAAATGTACCAGGTATGCAATATATACTCCAAGTACTACTAGCATACCGACGCATATACATGTTACTTCAGAAGTATGTGTTGTGGACAGATAGATACTTGCTTGGAAGTATGTGCGCGTGCTCCACCCACCTGTATGAGACTGGCGGTCTTGCCAAAAAAGGTGTTCATTCCCGTGGACTCCACCGTCGCCTCCACCTCTCCGCGCGTCACCGTTGACCCCATCTGTGACCACCAGCACACACCAACAAAACGCTGTCATCATGTGTACCAGCGCACACGCCACACATGCGGCATGGCAGCGCACATACATGTGCAGCAACTCGAAGGGTGACCACGGTGCTTCACCCATGAGGTAGGGACTCCAGACGCATGTGTGAGCGTGCAGCCACAAAGGACAGCACCATGCGTCCTGCACTGCTGGTTGCATGGCGGCAGCGCTAGTCAAAGGCACGTGGTGACAGAGCACGCACACGCTTGACATTACAGTACTGTCTCTGAAACATCAACCGCTGGCGTGCGCACGCTGCCATGCAGCGCGCACGGGCGCGCTTCTGAGCAGAGTGCGGGACGCATGCTGCCTTCTGCTGAGCACGTGAGTGACGCTCGGCATTTACATCCTTTTGTGTGGTAGTGACAGCTGCTGTGGGCACCTTTGGGTTGTCCAACTTGCCCATGGTAACCGGCAGCGACTCGCCGGTGAGTGCCGCCTGGTCGACGTCAATCTGGCCGTCATTTATCTGCACAAAAAGCACCAGGAATACGCCACCCATGCTTGTCAGAGAACAAGCGGCCCCATTTCACTTGTGTCAAGCACAAGAAAGCAGCGCCATACCCTCAGCCAACGCGCCCCTGGGACTGCACAAGCGCAGTCGCATCGCCAGCGGCTTCAACTGCATTATTGCACAGTGTGACATACGAAAAAGATGTCGGCATGCCAATGCACTGCTGAGCAGGCGCGCAGTTGCAGTTGACGCTCCACAGGCGCGACCTACGATGCAGTCCGCAGGCACCGCGCCGCCCGACCCCAGCAGCACCAGGTCGCCTGGCACCAGCAGCGCGGCGTCCATGGTGGTCCACACGCCGTCGCGCTTTGCGTGTGCCTGCGGCTTGAGGGATGCCTTGAGCGCGGCCACGGCGCTGCCGGCCTTCATGGTTTCATGGAAGCCTGAGGGGGGAGGGGGGGGGAGGGGACATGCGCGGGGGCGTCATGGCACAGGGTTGCAACACTGTGTGTACTGCCAAAAAAATTCATCAGTCCCTTGTGCTGAACACCTACACTACTAGTGCTCAGCCCAAAACGGTTTGGCTGGGGCGTTGGCGCGCCTGTGCTGAGCAGCTAGCACTCCTCCAAGGGTTTTACTCAGCAAGGTTTGGTGTCAACACTGCTGCGGGGCAGTGCCGTGCGGGAACGCACCGACGAGCCCGTTGATGGCCTGCAGCGCGCACAGCACGCCGACGTCCTCCCAGTCCTGCAGCGCGGCCTCCACGACGATCGCCACCCAGATGGCCACAGGCATGGGCTGTGTGAACTGCATGGTAACACGGGCATGGCGTATAGTGGCGGCATCGGTGATGGAGGGGGGTATCAGTCGGGCCCTGAAGGCAGTGCCAGCGGCAGCTGCGGCAGCGTGTGCTCCAGCATTTAGCAGCTACTGCAGTGAAGGAACTTCTTGTGTGCGTTTGCTCAGCGTTATTGGTGGCAGACACGCACCTGGTCAAGGAGAATCCTCCACGTGGGCTTGCCCCTTTCCTGTGGACGTTGGCGTTGCAGCACGGGTGGTGTGGGCAGCTGGGTGAGTCATGACAGAAGGTAGCAGCCATACAACATAAATACACTAACGTTTCAGCACAGTTGAAACCAACTGACATGGCGGCTGGTTGAGTCTTGAAAGTAGGTGGCGGCCGAAAAACCACACACTTCTGGAACAGTGCAGTGGCGGTGGTGTCCTCAGGTGTGGTTGCTTGGTTTACGCAATGCACGCGCACACAGATGGTTCGTGAGCACCATGTGTGATATGTGTGCAGGCGAGAAAAGACTGGCGCACCTCCAGGCTGTTTTTGCCCCACGTCTGGAGCAGTTCGGATGCCTCTGTGGAAGGAAAGATACACAGCAGAAGCACAGGTGGCAGCAGCAGGCCTTGGTGTGAGCAAGAAGCTGACCGCAGAGTTGGTGGAACGCGGGCACTTGCAGCTGCACCGCAAACACGCCTCACACCTCACGAACCACTGGTGTCAAAACCAGTCCATAGCCACGCCGCATTGCTCATGCAGTCAAGCTTCAAACAACATTGTTGCCGGTTTGCACATGACGCGTCCCTCTGCACCAATACCCAAAGTTCAACAACACGTCGGATGGCCAATGTGGTCACAGCCGGCGGACACGCATGGCAGACACACCACTGCATCAGCTGATGCCAAACCTGTGGAGCTGAGGCCAGAGGAGGGCACAAACCCATCATTTGGCTTGTGCACGTCCACCTCGTGCTGCTTGGGACGCGCGGAGTGCATGGTCGCGCGGATGTCCTCGTCGGTGAGGGTGCGCCTGGCATTGATCAGGCTGTGCTTCCTGTCAAGCACAGAGTACAGCAGCAACACCCCCCACACAGGTGGCAGACCTGAGTGTCAGCTCCAAGAACCCAAACGTGGGGGGTAGACACCACATCCCGGGGGGTCAGGGGGTTCATCAGATGTTGGTGGGTGCTGCAGGCGCTGCCGCCCTATCTGCAGAAGTGTGTGTTGGTATTGAGCAGAAGGACTGCTGCAGAGCAATTATGGTGGCGCTGGCAATGGGTGTGGTGGCAGGCAGCACTGGCGGCAATGAGCCACACAAGGTTGCAGCCGCACCGGCAGCCAGCCTGGCCCTCCTGGTGACTTTTTGCTGGTGCTCTTGATTTAGGTGGCGGTGATGGCGCAGCTTATGGGTGCTGCTGGTGTTGCTGCTGCATCTTGCGTAGGCGAACTCGGAATGCAGGTGCACTTGGAGCACCGCCAGGCACGCAGCACGCAGCAGCACCACCATGCCGCTTGAGAGAGCGACGGGGGATGCAACAAACAGGAGGGAGGTGGCTTGACTGCGACATCGTCGCACCGCAATGACTCTGAGAGCTGGCCAAGGCCGAGGGTGCCACGCCAGCAGTACGCAACAACGCCAGCAGCAGCAGCTTCACCCCACCTGAGAACATCAGTCGTCGTCAGCCGCCTGCCGCCGTCAATCATGATGGTTTCCGTTGCCGCCGCGACGCAGCCAGGACGCACCTCTGCTGCATCTGGCTGCGGCACAAGGTCCATGGTGCCTAGGTTTGCTCTTACAATGCTGCTGAAAGTGAGTCCTGACGGAGTTTGCGGTGGGGTTCGCAGTTGCCGATGCGCGCGTGTGCGATCAGTTGCAGGTGCTGTGTGGCGTGTGTGCCCTTGCTGGTACCATGGTTGATCCCGGGCCCTCGGCGAATCGGCAACCGTTCGCGTCTGGCATGGTTCCGAGATTTGCCGACAGAGAGGAATTCTGAGCTTGCAGCGCAAGGCCTAGGCTGCTGCTGCTGCCGAGAGGGAGAGAGGCAGGTGTCACTGTCCAGTGTGTGTAGAGATTCTGGCGCGGACATGTTGGCACCTCGGCTGCCTTTGCTTTGATCAATCATGAAACGTACGGTACCGACGGCGCATGCATACCGACGGCGCATGCATGCACGCACGCACACCTCCGTCCAGCCGTCCAGCAGCGCTGTAGCAGCACTCAACACAGCCAGGTGCCAACCAGTGTGCCACGCACGCGTAACCAGAAGCATGCCGGCGCACCAGTGATTGCCTTGCCGACACACGCGCAGGCGTCGGTACCGCGAGGGTTCGTGAGGTTTGGCGGCAGCGGGGACAGCAGCAGCGGCTGTCCCCGCTGCCGTCACGATCACCATTCGTGTTGTGGTATAGCAAGTCGGCCCTGGGCTATTCGGATGGTGATCCACACTTTTGGCTCAGTGGTCGGCCTATTACCACAGTATGGCTTCGAATGCTCAGGTCGCGGGATCGAAACTCGGTGCGAGCAGCACTGCGGTTTTTTCCAACACCTCGAACCCCCGGCAG
>JAULBY010045354.1:0-12704 GCA_032358315.1 Ophiocytium majus
CGAAAAGCCTAGGCAGCCGTGCCCCCCGGCAGCAACTGGCACGAGTAGCGAAACTGGGCAGCAGATGTCGGCAGCGGCAAGCCGCCAACCGCAAACCGGCAATAGCACACCCGCTGGCGCTGGCTTGTGAGCAGAGGAGTGTGCGACAGCGGGCTGCAGCCAAGCGGGGTGCCGCGCCCACCACCATGCACTCGGCGGGCCTGCGCTGGCCGCCGTCATCGCGGCGACCGCCTGCCTGCATAATGCGGCTGTCAAGCTGCGCGCGGTCGCGCACGGCGAAGACGATGCACAAGTGTGCAGTATCAAAGTTAACGGCAGGCGTAGCCGCCCCCTGCTCCCCCGCGACGACCTGGTGCGCGCCGCCATGGCCGCCACCACACCCACAGCATCATGGAAGGCAATGGAGACTCAGGCTGATGGCAGCGGCACGGGCGTGGCTCTCGCGGACGCTGAGTGGTTGCTGCAGCTACACTCCCAGCATATACAGCCACTCGCCCTGCTGGAGGGCGAGCAGGATTTATACACCATTGAGATGACGATGGCGCTGGGGGTGTCACTGGAACAGCAGGATGACCGGCCGCGGTGGTGCTCTTACTGCGGCCGGCTGCCGTGGCCGGGCGAGGAGAAGTTCAAGAGGTGCGGCAGGTGCAAAACCACACGGTACTGCTCCACGAAGTGCCAGGTGGGCGACTTGCAGGAGACCCACCAGAGTGGGCGCGCGGGCCTGGCGGCACTGCGGCAGCGCCGGCGGGGTGACGATGGTGGGGAAATTCAATTAGCCTTGCATCGTAGTGTCGTGGAATAGGGCAGGATGTTGCGGCAGCACACCCACCCAGCTGTTGTGTGGGCGGGAAGATCACAGCGCAGGCACGCAGCGCACACCCATCAGTGTAGCACTGATCACCCCGAAGCATTATAAATATATTGGTATACCTGTAAGCCCGCAGTGGCAACGCGGTACGGCTCGCTCTGCGTGTGCGCTCGGCCGTTGTCCAGCACCTCCACCATAATGCTTTGTGTTGTTGTGGTAACATTTTTTATGAAGAGCCGAGCTGCACTAGTCTAGTACTAGCAGCCCATGGTCCCAAGGCTGGAAGTGCTGCGTAGTAGCGTGTGCCATGCTCAGCCTTCTATTGAGTTGGGCTGCATGTCCTTTTTGAAATAAACCGTTGCCTGTCACAGTGTTACGTTGGTAAACAAGCTCATAATTCCTCCTGCTAATTTACATGTTCAGAGAATTTTGGGCCTTCTTATGCATACTCTGGGCACTGCATGTGCCATGATGATCGCCACGAGCGTGGTGGCATAGATGGAATGTGTTCTTGCATGTCCAGAAGTGCAAATAAATAAAACTACAAGTAGTACATGCATACAATGCCATACATGAACACGTCGTTTTACACATGTGTTCACACTACGGTATGAGCTGCACATGCGTGTCGGTCATGACCATCAATGGTCCATCATGTGACCGCACCATCAGTTGTACTACTGGTAGTACATGCATACAATGCCATACATGTATATGTAGTTTTACACATGTGTTCGCACTACGGGATGAGCTGCACATGCATGTCGGGTCATGACCATCATGTGACCGCACCATCAGTTGTGTTGAAGTCTGTACAACAGTCATACAGAGACATGAGAGCGTGTGCGCACCGGTTAAAACTGCTGGGTAATGAGTCGGGCGGGTAGGGCGCACTCACCAGCGAGACGTGCTTGTTTGCGTCCACGGCGGGCGCAGCGCCAGGTGCCGCTGCCGGCATGGTGGAGGCCCAGTCCTCAGTGACCACTTGCAGGTTTGATATGCTGCGCCGGAACACAATTGACAGAGCTTCTGTCGCCAGCGCGGCACACACGCGGCCATAGGATATACCGCCGTCTGGAGTCCCTACCTCACAGTGTACAACCCCCATCGCTAAACTGCGCCAGCCGCATCGCCAGGGCCCGGACTACTGCATGGGCACCTTGGGAGGCCGCGCCAAACTGGTCGAGCACCACCTGAAATAAGGGTGGTTGTCGCGGGGTCAAGCGCCCCCGAGTCGACTTAGGTTTTGATCCTGTTCGTGACGCTGCTCACAGGCCGGTCGAGACGTCGGCGGTAGGTTACGCACATCCCATCGCGGATGGTGACGTCCAGGCACACAGCCACGGCCAGGCCGCCGCCAAGGCGCTGCGCGTCGTCCACTGCAGATTGCATCGCGGGCGCGGTCAAGTCCAGCTGGCGAGCGGGCACGTGCAGGTCCATGAACTAGCCGCCGTCCCGGAAGGGGGTGCCCGTGTCCTTGACCACACAACGCAGCTTGGCGTCCTTCCGCAGCTGCACGAAGAGAGCATATGCATCCACCAGCTTGTGGTGGCGGGTGGAAATGGGCCCGTGGCGGCAGCGCCGCACGTGGGCACCGGACTGTGGCTCCCGGCAGCGCTCGCAATGGCGATGGGCACTCCAATGGAAAGGTGTTGAAGTACTGTATACATATAGTCATGCATGCAGGTCAGGTCATGACCATGGCCATCATGTCACATGATCATGTACACATGTATGATGACCGTGCGGTGCTCACCGCGCACCACCATGTGTTGAAGTTTGTGTATTGAAGTTCGTGCCTTGGTTGTTGAAGTTTGTGTATTAGTCATGGAGACATGGGGGCATGTGGGCACCGGGTACAAACTACGGGCATTTAGTCGGGCGGGTAGGGTGCGCTCAGCAGCGAGGCGTGCTTGTACGCGTCGACATCGGGCGCTGCGCCAGGCGTCTCCGCCGGGAGGGTGGAGGGCCAGTCCTCAATGACCAGCTCCGATATGCTGCGCTGGAGCGCCACTGACAGCTTCTGCCGCCAGCGCGTTACGCACGCGGCCACAGTGTACAGCCCATCGCTAAACTGCGCCTGCCGTACCGCCAGGGCCCGGACTACTGCGTGGGCGTCCTGGGAGGCCGCGCCAAACTGGTCAAGCGCCACTGAAAAAAGGGTAAATGTCGCGGGGTCGAGCGCCCCAGAGTCGACGTAGGTTTTGATCTTGTTCAGTGACGCCGCGCGCAGGCCGGCGGAGATGTCGGTAGGTCGGGCACGTCCCATCGCCGATGGTGACGTCCAGGCACACGGCCGTGCGGTCGGGCTGCCGCTAGTTGAAGTTTGTGTCCCAACGTGCGCACGCCTGTTGTTCAGTTGATATCGATGTGAGCATGCTGCACACAAAGCTGTGCACACGTGCACAGCTTTTGGTGGCGCTGGGACAGCGAAGCGACAGGAGCGGCTGGCACGTCTGAGGCTTGAGCGCTTCTCCCCTACTCTGGACGAGCTCCCTGCTCGAGGTGTCTTGTACACGACAGGTGCGCTCACATCTGGGAAGAGGCACACCAACAACATCTTTGCACGAAGACCGTGAAAGAGATCGGTAGCGGCATTTGCTGCAGTGCTGACACCTGCACTGTCACTAAACGCGCAGCACCCACCAGCAACACCTCAAGCTTACCCTTGCGGTGTCTCTCGTGGGCCTGTGCCTGCCTTTAGGTGCACGTGATTTCGTGAGTTCCAAAGGGACAGACGGCGAACAGACCACGCCAGCAAGTTCGCTAGCTGCTGCCGGTGTTTGCGCTTACTGAATCACCCCCCCTGGGTGCTTTAGCTCAAATCATCGCCGTGCGTCCTTGCCCTGCTCTGTGAATTGGTTTGCCTGCCTTTCTCTGGCGCAGCCACCAGCCACTCTGGTGGACACCCAGACCGTGTGCAGGTGCCAGCGTTCCTACCAAGAGCAGCTGTCAAGGTTAGTTCCCCTTGGGTGATATCCTTCAGGTATATCCTCGTCTATGCTGTCAGGGGTGGTTGAGTGTTGTGCACCCTGTGCTGCAGCGGGCATGTCACAGGGTGAGGACACAGTTGGTGCTTGCAAATGCTCTGGCCACGCTCTGCAGTCGGCAAGGGAAACTGGTCCTTCAGTGACACATTGCCGGTTCGCACGACAGCACATGCAGCTGATTCAACTGAGTGCGCTGCATACACACGCATGCCACGGACACTGCTTTACCCTCCTGTATTGATTGTCGTGTTCGAAACATGTTTGACAATATTGGACACGCGAACCTGCTCACATGTCTCGTGACTTTGTTGACCACCAGGTCTCACAATGGACCCCGCCGCACCGCCACCACCGCCGCCCGCACCCCAAGCATCAGTGCCAGCAAGGCAGCAGATTCTGTTCAGCGACGGCGCTCCTGCGCTGCAGGATGTGATGCACTGGGTGGGGCCACGGCAGTGGCTGTATGTGGCGCGCGTCAGCAGGCGCTTCGTGGTGCCTACTTGGCCGCCCACGCCAGCGCTGGCGGCAACACAGCGCAGCGCACCTCCTACGCCGCCGCCGCCAGCACCGTCGCCACACTCCTGCATGCGACGACTGAGCTGGAGGCGCAGCTGGGCAAAGGCGGGGGGCAGCGCCGCCGCGTGCTGAAGGCGCTTGGCCGCGCAGCTGTGCCCATGGCTCGCGTGCCGTGGTGCACTGCGCAACAGGCATGCAGCTGCAGTGCGAGAATGCAGATGTGCTGGTGGGCGCGGCGGGCGCGCTGCGTCCTGCCATGCATGGAAACAGTGTGCGCGGCGATGCGGCATGCGGTGCGCACTCCAGCTGGCGAGGCGGTGCTGACAGAGGCGGCGCTGGCAGCGGCGCGCAGCGGAGACGATGGCCGCTGCTTCAACGCCACGACGCTGGCGCACAAGTCAGAGTGGGACGGCATCTCTCAGGTGTGGCCAGACTGGCTTGGCGCAACTCTGTGCGTGACGGCCGCTGCGGCGGCGCACCTGCACACAGTGGGCTGGTTTATCGAGAGCCAGGACGGTGCCGCCGCCTTCGGCAAGGTCAGAATCAGCGACTACCTGTTGTTCGACGACGAACTCCCGTGGGGGGAAGGAGATGCGATGCGTACGGTCACGTGGCCATACATTGCGTATGCTGATGGCGGTGTGCCGTATGTGAACGTCATTGACGCTGCTGTCCATGGCGGCGCTGTGGACATTGTGCGCTACCTGTGCTCCCCACAGCACGGAGAAAACCGCGCACACCCACTAATCGGTGCTGATACAGGTGCTGGATGCAGTACGCGCCGGCACCGAGGAACACTTGACGGTTGCGAAGGCATTGCTGAGTGCTGACGAAGTATGTAGAAACCGTGGCATCCTTTTGTGCGACGTGGCTGGCTTTGCACCGCCAGAGCTGTTTGCGTGGGCTAGGGAAAGCAACATCGGCACATGGTCTGTTGAGACCATTACTGAGCTGCTGCAGCTGGCGCAGGAATATGAGAATGAGCCGCTCGTGGACTGGCTCTCTGAACAGCTCGCGCAGCTTGGGGTGGTGGGGCCAGGCTGAAGTGGCAGTCACTGCCCCGCTGGCCATTGCTGCTCGCCAACCACAGTAGCGCCGCCCAGAGTTGCACTGCGGTGGCACCACCACACACACTCAGGCTGGCTGTGCTGTGATTGCTGGCCTTGTGGCAGTTGCAGCTAGCGCGCCGCAGCCATTGGCAATGGGCAGACACTCACTTGCACATGCACATGCAGGGCATGTATACACACAGCATCCTTTTTGCGGTGCCGCTACAGTTCTGTCCACAGGGGGGGGGCGCTGAATGCCTCAATGCCAGATAACACGAAGCGAAGGTGGTGGTAGGATTTTGCTGCGGCTGCAGTGCTGTTCCCCTGCTGCTACATGCCCGTGCTTGCTATGATCCTTGCATGCTGCGCCCAAATGTCAGTACGCGGATGCTGGCACACACCGTGGCATTGCGTGCTCTTCAGTGCAGGGCGTAATTACATTAATGTGCACGGCGCCAACATGCATGCAGGAATGTGCGCTGAGCCTGATGAACACTGCCCGCACGAGTGTGGACCTCAGCAGCAAATGTGTGTTCACACATGTGCTCACAGATGAATGAAAAGCGATACAGTACAGTCCCGATTAATTCGCTTGATTTAGTGTGGTAAGCGCTTTAGTGCTGGGGTCCACACACACCTATCACAGAGAGCAATTTGCAGCACTTGCCGTAATTGATTTAGTGTGGCTCTTGCTTGAGTGCGGGGGTGCTAGGGGGGTGACACAAATTTGCCCTAAATCGCGAGTGCACTGTCACACGCACAGCAGACAACACACATGCAGCACGGCAGCGCCAGGCGTTCGCTCAGCGCCTCGTCATGTGCACACATGACGTGCGTGTGTGTGCGTGTACAGCAACAGATACATATATACCGGGTGACAAACCGGTGTGTGCCGGTCAGAACCACGACTTTCGGCGATACCAGCAGTCAATATCGGTCCCTGGTGGGTGTGTGTGTGGGCGCTGCGGTACACTCCCAGCGGCGCGGCGTAGAAGGGCACGAGCAGACATGGTGAGTGCTGCCGTGGCATAGCTAGCAGCTCACCCGCCACCCGCAGCTGCTTCTCTCACCTGCAACCACCACGGTCGGAGCTAGCCCTGCCGTCTGTTCGCCTCTCTGCAGCACACTGCAAAATCACTCATTGGTGGCACCAGCAAAACAACAGTGTCTGGCGGCCACTAGCAGCAGCCTCAGCCACAATGCCGCTGCCCCCAGCGCCATGATGACGGCGCCTCTTATGTCTGCTTCCATGCATGAAAGCACACGACCCAATGTTTTTCTTGGCGACTGTGCGCTTGGTGGCTGCAGCCTTCCCACAAGACCTTCCGGACCAAGCGCACCCTGGCGGTGAAGCTCAAGCAGAACAGGCCTATCCCCAACTGGATCAGGCTCCGCACCGACAACACCATCCGGTGAGGCCCTCACCCAACCAGCAGGAGCATCGCCAATGCCTGTAGTCGGGACCGGGCAGCAGCACTGCTGCACTGTGCCCAGCAGCAGCCACAAGCA
Organism: Ophiocytium majus; assembly: GCA_032358315.1. Classification (NCBI taxonomy): domain Eukaryota; class Xanthophyceae; order Mischococcales; family Ophiocytiaceae; genus Ophiocytium; species Ophiocytium majus. The sequence continues at coordinate 6,876 of JAULBY010045354.1, forward strand.
GGCGCGGTGCCATGCAGGTCGCAGCTTCGCCTGTGTGCGGCACCATCTGCACCAATGGCAGCAAAAAGTTATGTTCCCAGCATGCCAGTTCTTCACAGCTGGCGTTCTGATCGCGCAGTAGCAGCTGTCCCCCATAGTAATTCTATGCCATATTCAGGCAGTCCCAGAGGGCGCCCCCTCCCCCACATGGCACGGCTTGCTGCTGAGCATGTGCAAAACCATGGCGCGTTCACTGCTTCCTGTACCGTATGCCACCGGTATGCCACCGACAACATCGCTTTTGTGTGTTGCTCATTCGTCTGCTGCCGCTGCTGCTGGCTCCCCTGGCGCTCCCCTCGCTGCCGCCGAGCAGGTACAACGCCAAGCGCCGCCACTGGCGCCGCACCAAGCTCGGCATCTGAGCGGGGCGTCCGCCAGGCAATGTTCCTGTCGTATGGGAGGACCGCTGGCGGGAGCGGAGGCGCGCTGCGGAGCGGACCTGCTGCTGAGCACACCTGCTGCTGCTGAGCACCTGCTGCTGGCGCTGCTGCGGTGACTGCGCGCGTTGCTGCACGCGCGTGCTGGGTGGGGCGGTGTAAATCACACGTTTACGCAAGCCGCAGCGGCAGGTCGGTGCTGCAGTGGCTGCTGAGCAGCAGCACTTTCTGTGTCTGCACGGCGGTGCGCACATTTTTAGTGCCCTGGCCCCCCTGCCTGCTTGTGTTTTTGCTGTGTGGCGCAGCAGATTGTTTGTGTATGTAACAGCAGCTCTCGTTGGTAGGTCAGCGAAGGTGCGGCGGTGTGCGCAATAGGAGCATCTGGCGATGTGAGTTAGCAGAGTTCATTGCCATGTAGTGGTGGCGGCAAGTTCTGAGGCCGTGGGTGCTTTGGTGTAGTGCTTATCTGTAGTGCAGTGGATTGTAATGTGGTACGGACACTGCAACGCCCAAGCTTGTGGGCACCAGCGTTGCCAGTAGTGGCGCACCTGAAACTTGCGCATGGCTGACACTCTAGTGCGGTGACTACATTTCCGCCTGTGCACAGAAGCACTGCACAGCAAGGCTTTGGCTCGCCTCAGTACAGGTGTGGACCATAAGTTGTGGCGCACTCCTCAGTCTGGGTTTGGCGGCAGCACTCAGACGCTCACCAGGTCAGTGTTCTACCATGTGAGGACATGGCACTTGTCTCTAGAGGAACGATGCACTCAGTCTGAAATAGGGACTCCAGACAGCGGTATATCCTATGGCCACTCTCTCGACATGGCTCCGGTGGTGGTGTCCGCTCCGCGGTGGTTACTCGCCCGGTGGTGGTGTGTGCGTCAAAGGTGCGAGCAGGCAAGCCCCACGGTGTGCCAAGTGCCATCATGTACGCACCGGTGCCTGGCACAGCCTGGATGCGTGGCCGGTTAGCTGCAGAGCGGACCACAAATCGGCGTGCACATGACCCGCACGTCTTTGGGCCATTACACAACCTTCAACTTGATGTTTGAACTGTTGCGCAAGTTCAACCTTGCTCAGCGGAGTGAACGTCAAATTGAAGTTTGCAACTGTTGAACTGCAAAGTTCAAGGTTCGCTCAGCCCACATCCAGGCCAACCGCGGCAACGTTCAACGTCACTGGGGCAGCAAGCCCATTATGGTATATCAACACTAGTGGTATGTATGTGCGCAGGTGGCACCAAGCCAGCGTCTGAGCTACACTCCTTTTGAAGGAGACTGCACACGCACCGCACACGCACCACAGCACCAGCGCAAATAGTAGAGCCACACGCAGGTTTTTTTCTCTGTCGCTTGGCACACCGTGGGGGCTTGCCTGCTCATTTGCCGCACCCACCACCACACACGGGGGAGCCACCACCGGACCACAACGAGAGGCGAGCGGGGCGTCCGAGTGGGCAGGCCGGCCCGCCATAGGATATACCGCCGTCTGGAGCTCTACCTCACACGCAGGGTCACCCAGCAATAGCCAATTGTGGGAGGGAGCAGTGGCAGCATGCAGCTCAAGGGCGCACTGCGCGAAAAGCGGCAGCAATCCAGCCAGCCATGTCATTTATCACGGCCGCAGGCCGCGAGCGCACTAAGGGGCGCCGGTCTATGCAGGCAGCTTTTGGTGTGTGGGAGCGGCAGCAGCGAATAAACAGCGCCAGCGCGCTGACCGCTGGCCGCAGCAGTGCGGCAGCACGCCTCCGCGCACCGCCAGGCCGCCCTCCAAAAAAGGTGGGGCGGTGGAGAGAAGAGAACACATGGACAACCGCGCGCGACAACAGAGCGCCGGCGCTACCTACACACACACAGAGATGGTGGAACAGCGTGCTGAGGTGGCCTGCCGGTGGTTGCTCCAGCCGCCGACGGCTGCGACCATGCGGGAGCTTGTGCTCAGCAGCCGAGGCTGTGTCTGCGGCGCGCTCAGACACTGCCGCGTCGCCGCAACACTGGTGCTCAGCAGCGGCACAGCTTTGCAGTGCCTGTAAGAGGCATGCCTCGCGACGGTTCGGTGGCAGCATGCGCGGTGGTGCCGCTGTGTCGCTGCCGGGATGCCAGCGCACAGCGCTGGTGCGGCGCCGCAGCTGTCTGCTGAGCGGAGCAGCAGCAGGTGCACAAATGTGCACACGCTGCCGCTCAACCTCGCCCTCGCCAGCAGCAGCAGCAGCAGCGGCTGTCACTGCACTGCGTACTGCCAGCCCCATGCGTGCCACACCAAGCATTCAGTCGCTAACAGCACGGCCACCGCCAGTGGCGGCGCGGCATTGGTGACGCCGCATCGCGCCGCTGAGCTGCAGGCACACACGCTGCACAGCCCGCACCGGGGCTGTTTTCCAGCAGCGTGCCTCAGCTGCTGAGCACCGCGCGTGCGCTGAGCACTGCGCCGTTGAGCAGTGTGCTGTTGAGCACCGTGCTGTGCTGAGCACCGCCCTCCACTCAGCAGTGTGCTGCTGAGCACTGTGCTCTGCTTAGCACTGCGCTCTGCTGAGCACATCTGAGCATCGCGCTCTGCTGAGCACCGCACTCCGCTGGGCACTGTGCCCTGCTGAGCACTGACCTCCGATGACCTCCGCTGAGCACGCTGCGCACCACGCTCCGCTGAGCACCCCCGGGAAAACCCTGCGCCGCACCCACGGGGTGCCGATGAGGACGCCCGGCTCGAAGCGCGCGCGCCGCAGCTCCTCGGCGCGTGCGGGCCGGTCGATGCCCAGCACGTGCTCTGCTGAGCACCTCTGAGCACCGTGCTCCGCTGAGCACCGCTGCCTGCTGAGCACCACGTTCCGGCGAGCACCCCCCAAAAACCACACCGGGCACACGCTGCGCCGCACCTACGCGGCGCCGATGCGGATGCCGGGCTCAAAGCGCGCGCGCCGCAGCCCCTCCTCGCGCGTGGGCCGGTCAATGCCGAGCACGGGTATGGGCTTGCGCGCGTCCGTCAGCGCCTCCGCGCTTGTGCGCTCGCTGCCGGGGAACTCCCTGCTGAGCACGTGCCACAGGTACGACACCTCGCGCTCACCCACAACCGCGCGCGGCGGCATGGCGCCCACGGGTGTGGGCAAAGTGCCGGCGGCGGTGGCGGCGGCGGGGGGGGGAGGCGGTGATGGGGCGGCGTCGGCGTCGGCGGCGGTGGAGGTGGCGGCGTCAGCGGTGGGGGCGGGGGTGTCGGTGGCCTCTGCTGCTTGCGCTGCGTCGGCGGCGAGCTGTTTGACGTACTCGGTGCTGACGCGGCGTTGCTCGATCTGTTTGGAGGGGAAGGGGGGGGAGGGGGTGGGGGGGGAGCGAGCGTTGTGTTGAACGCGGTTGGCGTAGCGAGTGGAAAGGCGGCCAGCGGCTGGTGGTAGTGGCGGCTGGGCAGCAATGACATGCCGCCATCGCAACAGCAGACAAGGAGGAACAGATTGCGCATGACTCCATACCGCTTGCTGCACCACTGCTCCATTCGGCAGAAGTGGATGCGCAGCTTGAACCCGACAGCAACCTGAGCACCGGCATTGCCAGCATCACAGCGCACCGCTTAGCACCGCACAAGTGTGTGCTGCTGCCCCAATATGCTGCACCTTGTCAACGTAGATCGCCCTGCCCAAGTTCACCGAGTCCACAATCACCGCCGCGCGCGCGCTGCGCCGGGGCAAGCTGCCATCGTCGCCAGCAATGTCTGGCCGCCGCCGCGCCACCCGCTCGATCACCGCGGCGTCGTCATCGTGAGGAAGGATGTATGTGAGGACGGGGACGCCGTGCGGGCTGGGCCAGGCGCGGTTGGCCATGGTGAAGAGGATGACTTGGACGGGCATCCACAGCGGCGCGGTGTCGCCGGAGCCGGCGATGACTTGCTGCTCGTCCTGCGGCGCGGCACGGCGGGGAGTGGGAAGGGCGGTAGTGCGTGACGTCGTTGCGCATGCTTTGGCAAGAGAAAAACGCCCACTTGTGTTATCAGATGCTGAAGTATACTGCGAAGTACTCTATATACACTAAACTCTACTACTAGTAGTACGTGGTACTACATTTTTGTGCAACCCTAAACGGACGGGGGGGGCTCTGGGTCAGTGGTGCCGTGTTCGCAAGCGCGCTGTGGATGGGGTGAGGGCGGCCGTCGCGAGGCAGCAGAAGGTGTCGGTGAAAGACGGCATGTGGTTATGGTAAGTAAGGACCGTGGGGGCGTGCACTAGTAATTGCTCATAACTGGTGATGGGTCACAGCGTATAACCTTTTTTATTACACGCCGTATAACGTACTGCAAAGTATACGTGTACATGCGGTGCACTCCGCAGTATGGTGTAGCATTCCCGTGATCATATTTATACGGCAAATACGCCATACAACACGCTTTTGGATGACGAATATAACACTTCGTAGTACTGTAGTACTTCAAAGTTGAAGTACTACGTCCTAACCTCACCTCGGGCACAGCCTCAACAAGGGTGCAGTGCGCCCACCGGAGCGGCCCCCGCGTGTCATAGGGGACACAATTACACAAGAAATAAGGCGTATTTTGTAGTATAACGCATAAAAGACGTTGTACTTCAAATTTGAAGTGTAACCTCACCTCCGGCACCGCCTCGGCGAAAGGGGTGTGCGCGTACGCGAGCCGCCACCGCGTGTCGTAGTGGACGTAAATACACAATGATAACCCTTCAATTTGCACAACAGACGTTTTATTACACCGTACTTCCAAGTTGAAGTACTACCTCATCACCTCACCTCCGGCACGGCCTCGACGAGGGTGCTGTGCGCGTACGCGAGCCGCGACCGCGTCTCGTACGGCGTGTGCAGCTGCACGGCCACGACCGCGTCCACCGCCGCGGCGCTGGGCCTGTGCGCCTCCGTGACGACCGACTCAGTCACGGTCATCGCGCGCAGAACGAGCGCGGAAGGGTCCCCTGCGGGCGCCAGGAACAGCCGCTCCCGAAGAGCCTCCAGAGCGTCTTCGACCAGTGCATTCTGTGGTAGCTGCAAGTGGACGCTGGCAGTAGGGGGGGGGGGCGGAAGGCGCGGGGGAGGGGGGAGTGAGGCAGGGGGTGCTGTGGCAGTGGGGACGGGTGGGGTAGTTCGAGGTGGTCCGTCGGGGGGAGGGCGCTTGTGAAGTGCACATGCCCTCGCGGGTTGGTGCGCTTGGGTCGAGCGCGGTGCGTGGGGGTGGGGAGGTGCGGGGTCAAGAGGCTTGTCACAGACCGCATGACTGCGCACTTATAAACAATACAGGTAGAGGTACAGTACGACATGCACCTGTGCACTTCGAAGGGTATACTTCAGAAGTACTAGGCTTGAAGTATTAAAGAATACTGGTAGCACTACGGAGCGCTCGGCCTTGCATGGCACCCTGGCGGGTGACCTGCCCTGGCAGGTCGAGCCCTAGGTAGCCTGCTGGCACC